>VOMN01052479.1:0-11262 GCA_014899125.1 Orchestia grillus | reverse complement strand
TTCTGTCCATTAATGTACTCTCTTCAAGCGCCAACGCAGGCACACAAGCCCGTGAGTGTGCACTAGTAGTTAGCCCTCCACTGTAACATCAGTTTCAACATAGACCTCAACATCAAACATCAGGTCCACACTATGCCGTAACATCAGTTTCAACCCCCCTAGTTTTACACTTCACCCTACACCGTAACCTCATCAGTTATAAACAAAATAAAACATCACACGCAACGCAGCACTCAAGCATCATGTAACACATATCCGAAAAACCCCAATTTAAAAAGTATATTAGGAAAATCTATGAAGTGGCTCACAAACCTGCATGTCTCGCTCCAGTCATGGTTGTGCCTAAGATGCTCCGTGCAACAGGAACGCAACACCACACACAACGCAGCACCCGAGCATCGTGCATCACTGAAGTCACCAGCTCGTTTGCGCAATTAAACGTACTGTTTTGTTGCCATTTTAGTGCCATATCAAATTATGGACTTAATACTAAGCACCTAAGTTTTGCTATGGCACTCACAACACCCTGCAAACATTTCTACCCCCCTACCCCTACCTACCCCACTAATTGATACGTATAGAGTTAACCCAACAAGGACCACTGCAGTTCTTGAACAATTGAAATAACACAGTTTAGTATGAGATTCTCATCGTTTCGTTTAAAACTTGAATGGAAATGCACAAAATACGAACGACTGTTTCCGCAATGTTTGGGTCATTCCCAAAATAAGCTGGTGTTTATAGAGTTCAGAGCAGGGTTACCATCACTCACCTCTATACCCTGAAGGTCGGCCTTCGACCTGATGACGGTGGTGGGGATTTCATCGTCGGCCTCGAGGTCGATGCTGTAGGCCATGCGGCCTGGCAGGAAGAGGTCGTTGAACTCAGGACCTCCTCGTGCAGACATGACGGTGTTGTACACACGCCGGCCCAAGCCTGTTCTGCAGGGTGGAGCATGAAGTTGTGCTTACCCCGTCGAACAAAATGAAAATTCTGTAATAACTCTTCAACTGTTAACCAATTTTAACAGAAACATGGCCAAGAAATTTGCTCCTATCCAATTTAGAATAAACACCAACACTGCCACTACGACCACGACCAGATGTGCGCCCAAACGAGCACACTGCGACGGTCGCCACTCACTTGAAGGAGAGCTTGTCGTCATCCTTGGCAGCCTCGTCCCCACTGCCGGCCTCAGCATCGCCGCCCTCTGCCTCGGGCTCNATACACCAAAATTACTCGACACGCACGCCTCGTGGTTTGACAAAAGCGAAAAATGAAAAGATTAAGAGAAGTATTTTTAATTGGAAACCCTGAAACAAAATTGATCACGCTTAGAAAATGAAAATACGTTCGTGCATTATTTTACCTAGACACGTTTATTCGTTCAATAGAACAAAAATGAAACCAACAATGAACAAACGTATTTTTATTTTAAATACGTATATGCGATGCTGTAATAGTGCATAGCCCTAGTTTTCTTTTAACCATCATTTTTCTTTTTGTTATAGATACGCATTCCAAAAATACTCACAGATATTGAATTAGGTTACCTAAGAGTTCATTGCCTTTAAGATTATTATAATCATGAGCCCTTCTTGTAACTTCGAGTAGCTCGAAGGAAGGACCCCCTGTGAGGGGGAGGACTCGACACAAGACAGCCTCTTGCACTAGCAGCTGTCTGGCACGCTGGAGCTCCGCTGCAGCAGCAGGCAGCGAGACCTCTCTGGTTATGTGCTCCTCAACGGAGACAGGAGGCTCGGCACACAAACGCTGAGCTCGTAAGCCAAGTGGCCTCTTGGCTAACGTTGCGCTTCACCATCGAATGGATCGGCGGATAGGCTTATTAATGATTAACTTTTGCATTATTGCATTATTAATGTGGAGGTCGTGTTAGCTCGTAGCTATATTCTAGTAATCCCTTACCTAGTCGATAATTTTGATTGAAACATGTACTCCGTGAACACTTGCTAATGACCTGTATTAAAAGAACTATTAAAAAAGATAATTATACCTCAAATTTGGATAAATAAATTTGCTGTCACAAACTGACTCATTAACATCAAGAGGGTCACAAAAAATAGCATGGTGCACTGTGAGATGGAGATGCGGCTACGTGTGGGGCTCCAGGACGCTGTAATGAGGGAAGCTGTTCCCCTGGCCTGAAAAGTCCCGTAAGCCCTCGACAGTATAACTTTGTTTCTGTTCGTTTTAGTGTTAAATACTTTAGTTCATACTTTATCCTATTTTACTTTCATTAAACAAACGAACAAACGCGTCTGGTCGTGATGCCACCCATTGCCCTCTGGGCTGAAGGTGCAGACACACTCGAATTGTGAATATCCTGTACGGTTTGTGACGCCGAACAAACGTATTGCGAAGTACGAAGTATGAGATTCTTGACACCCAGAAAATTCATGCCATGAAGGTGCCGCAACTATTTATCAGCTCATAGAGGGTCGAGTAGTTCACTCGAAAACTGCCTCAGTCACCATCACAGATGAGAGACCTACAATAGGAAGTTAGCAGCTCATCCTTCCCCCTTCACAGCCACAGGAGACCCTCCAAAGTCCAACAACCACTACTGACTGTCTGAATCATTTGTCAGTGCAGTGAAGCCAGAGAAAACGAACAGATTTTGATATAAACCCACGTGTTTCGTTACCATTTTAATCCAGAGCGACATCACACGCCCCTTCCTGAAACTCTCATGCCCAAAAAATCTTTTTTATTTCAATCTTGAACATAAAACGAACCCACGTATTTTTTGCTGAGACGTACATGCGATACACTCTCCAGAAACAACGATCTGCTCTGTGTACACATAAATCTCAGACAGCTGTAGCACTCACGAGAACTATAACCCATTAGTAAGTACGAATTGGATTCTACTACATGGTTTAGTAAGGACACAGTGCTCTACAACAGCAAAGATCTAATACAAAGAATAAACGAAATAATACAATGCCAAGTATACATTGACATTCCTTCTCACAAAAGAAAAATGAACAAAAGTTCATTACTTACGAAAAAGTGCATGGAAGTCCATGCAGAAGCAGAAGTGGAAAAGTGGATTATTTACCTTCTGCAGGAGAGCGTAGTCCAGGCCTTTGACCAAGTGAGTGTGCTCCATGTCACCTCCCAAAAATTTGGACTCCTGGATCATTTGTTTACGGCGCTCGGCAGCATCGAGTCCCCTGCGAATGTTCACAGCAGCAATTCAGCACAAACGTTCTACTCAACGGACAAATGAGTGACTGAACACCCTGAGACATTTCATTGCAGGAGCCAACTCTGAAATTTGTGGGTGAAGGTAGCATTCTAATTTGAAAAGTACTTCTCAGCTTCTTCTCATAAATTGAGAGCAAAATTGAAGTTCCAGGCATGGAAGAGAGCAGCTCCAGAGGTGTTCCTCAGCTCTGGCCATAGAGGAAGGTGCGTTCAGAGACCTGAAGGCGCCAGGCCAAAAGAGCGGTCAAGTGATTTGCTGGGATCATGCCAAATTGAAGGTACGATTTGATACAATGCATTGTAACAGCAAGGCACCACAATCAGGCATCGACAGCCTCCCTTCCAAGGAGATGACAAACGCATGATACAACGCTAAATAAACCCTAACTGAATACATTATATTTGTAACCTGTTAGAGGTGTTGGAGAGCACTTGTATATTTAGTTAGCTTCACAAGCCTAAGTGTAGGATGATACTCTTCTAAGTGATTCTCTAACGTACCAAATTTTTTTATGAAAAATTTTAATTTGCATACATCAAGTATTCATAAAGCAATCACTGAAGGTGATATCAAGATTCTCGAATTCGTTGCGTGTCAAGATTCACAAATATTTACCTACATGGAAAACAGACTAAAATTGAATAGAAAAGTATAAAAGGGCTAACTATAAAAAACACAACATTGGAAGTTACCGATAATACAACTGGAAACAGGCGAGACACAACACTAGCTTGAAATGAGCTGTGTATACCGAGCAATATGAATACTGGACCAACAACATCTGTGGCGTGGATTCCGTCCCAGCTAGCCCTTATTTTACCCGACATTCCGGCATGAGTGAAACTCCATTTAGTTTGTTGTTAATGTTAGTTAAGAATCACAAACGACTTGACACATGAATTGAACATTGACAGATTCACGAACAGAACCTATAACAAAATGCCTGATCCAATCATTGGTGCAACTATCCTTCATACTGAGCAGAAGATCCACGGAACTCATTGTAGTGCTTTATCCCCGTTAACGCGACAGTGAATGTACCTACCTACCCACCTATCTATCGATCGATAAACTATTTAAAAGACTGACGAGTTTGTTCATGTGATATGAAATGATCAGGAACAAGACAAGGGCTTGTATCCTACATACGAGCTCTGATGAAAGTCTGATGCTTTCGAAACATCACCAAAAATAAATAGGGATCACATTAACGTTGCTCAGTGAGTTCAACTCCACACCTGTCGCTAAATCACATTACGACACACAAGTTTTGGTGCCAGTTAGAAACCTAAGCCCCATCACTCACGACTTGAGGTCGGGAGCAACAGCTCTGTAAGCTCCCTGGCCCTCGGCAGCCGTGTCCTCGACCTGGTAGTCAGGGTTGACCCCGTCCCGCCGCTCCAGAGCGCGGTCGCGGTACTTCTCGGCCAGCTCCGCCATCTTCTGCTCGTCTTCTTTCTTCAGCCGAGCGTAGTAGCTGCACGGAATGACCCACGTGTTACCAACACATGAAGGTGTATTGTTTCATTTTGTTCACTACAGTCATCCTACGAAATCAGTGCTAGATCGGTTCCACCACACAATCGCTTTACAGTAGTCCCCTGTACAGAGTGATATCGCCTAGAGCGAGCATCTAATTGGCAAAAAACTATTTGTGTAATAAGAAGCAAATAATAAAATAGAGCGCTTGATTGCTATAACCAATCCTGTGCTCTACGCGGTGGACGACAAACAGAGCACGAGTTCAACGATTTTACAGACAATTTTAGAAATAGTCAACATTTGGGTCTGGAACAAGGCCTACCAGAAGTCACACTCAGATTTACTAGATTGTGTACAAACATTGGGATATAAACTATGGACTAATGAGCTTTATTCAAAGATATACGATCTGATAATATAACAGCCCAACAAAACAAAATAACAAAGATTGCTTGGAAAATATAATTAAAATGTGAATCAACTTATATCAATTTACACTTTAAACAGTTGACAAAGCACATTCTCAAAAATAAGCTTAAAGGGTAAATGTAAAAGCCCAGTTGATGTTTCCAAATAATTACCCTACAGTATGGCGACTGGGCGTCCCTTACTCTAATAAATAAAAAAACAAGCTAAGAAAATGCAGTAAAGCAAGCACATATAAAACACAAATGAATTATCTTTTACAGATGAATGTAAAGTTACATTCATTTCTCAGGTAATAATGCAGAAAGAAGTTATTTTTTACAAAAAACAAACAGGTATTATGACTTCGAACTTAATACATTGGCTTCTAAGATGTTGTAAATTCAATAAGGTATTACCTAATTTAAATCTCATCAACTCCCTGGGTACCATTTCAATTATTGTCAATTAGAAACGATAATTAGAAGGAAGTTATTCGCTTGTGTCCTCAATATAAGGTAATCATGTGTTTCCAGAATACAAGCAAAAATTTTCTCTGATGTACATAGAATCATTAAGCCTTTAACACATTGACTGTGATTCTCCGTGCAGGAAATATTTCATGTCAACAACAATTTCCCATGTGAGTTTAAATTGAAAGATTTTGCTGTCACACATTTGGTTAACCTGTTCATTTTCCCCATAATCTAAACTAGCTTATTTGAGGAATGAACACAAATTTTATGAAAGCTTTAAAATTTGTATCCATACATGTTAGTGCTTTCTTTACATTAGGTTAGATGACCGCGTGTACCATGTATGGCGCACGTTGCAGTCAAAGTGCTGATACCTAGAGGACTATACAGTCCTATCATAAACCCGCAGCTTGTTTTTGGCTTAGCCTAATTTGACGCATACATAAGGTTGCAGCTAGTTGTTCATAAAAAGCTAAGTACAGCCTCAGCACTAAAATGAGTTAGTCATTAAGGGGTTAATAAACTAAAAGAGAACACCATAAACTCAATTCAGCCCACACAGTAGGAGTGATCTCCCACAACATTTACGCATTCCTATGATGAACCCACCTACGTCTTTATTTTCCTTTTAATAACTACTACTACCTCAATAACACTATTTCACATTAAGTATGTTGAAAGTGACTTTACAAAGAACCTTTTCCGTTTCTTCCTTTCATTGGCCCGTGCTTCTTCCTTGGGGTCCCTGCGCTGTGCAGCGGCAGCTTTGGTCTCCTCGCCCACTGTGGCCTTGCTGGTCTCAGATGTGTCTTTGGACGCAGCAGGGGCTCGAGGGGTCATCATGAGACGGCGGAAGTCCGCATTGGTCAACTTATTAGATCCCCTGCAATAACAATGATTTAGTGCATGATGTAAAGAGAAGTTCAAGCACACAAACCTAATAGCATGACTCCAAAAGGAACAGAAAGATTTTTTACAAGAGTAAAGTAAAATTGCTAATATAAGTCTGCACAGCACAAAATTTTTCTTATATGATTTGAAAATAAAAATATTCTAAAATTCAACATAGGATCTTGATACAAATTCAAAGTTTAATGAAACTCATGAATAAGGTCACTTGAATTATGAGACAATAAGGCCATAAAATTATGCTGCCAACAATAAGACACCATAAACTTGAATGACTTGAAAGAGTTTTCATTGCATATCTTGAATATCTTGAAAGTGTTTGGGCCTCTATGCCCTGGCCACACTGGAGTGCCGCCAGGGCTACAGTATGTGGCATTAGCCACGTACTGTAGCCCTGTTGCAATCCAAGGACTTCCTAACATATATATGTTAAATTGAAAATGAAGAAAGAAATCAGGTTGGAGCACCAAATTTTTATTTGATGCTTGAATTTGTACAAGCAAAGTTCAATGAAAATTGACTAACATCTCTAGGGGCCTTGATAAACAGAGAAATGAAATTGAAGTAAAAAGCATGAATTAAATTTTTAAATCATATCATAGTAAAATGTAGCAAAAATATCTGGAGCAAGTTTATCAAAAACTCAAAAGCAAAGTTTGTTCATGTCCTATGTGATCTGCAAAAAATAATTGTAGATCAAGAAAAAACACACATCTATTTGTGTTATCATTTGTTTCAATAGCAAATAATTAAAAATCATGTTTAGAAAATTGAAGCATGTTAAGAGACTGCTTTTTTATGATAACAAAGATGATATATTGCTTGAAATTTTCCATGTATATTCTTACAAGCTTATAGTACTCGAATCCCTACTTGTACACTTGAATAGCTCCATTATTTGTCAATATTTGTAAACCTGATATAACAAACATATAATGACATGTTCAAATACTTAATTTTAAATAAGAAATCACCCGCACAAATACGCTAGTTTACTTTGATTCATAGTGTCTTATGATACTACAATAACAGTGTGAGAAATGTATGAGAACTAAGTTTTCCATTATTATAACTGGACATTGCTGGGACAGGTTTCCATTGTTATAACTCAATATTGCTAGGACAGGTTTCCATTGTTATAACTGGACATTGCTGGGACAGGTTTCCATTGTTATAACTGGATATTGATGGGACAGCTTTCTCTGACAGGACTTAGACATGTATGATGCATTAGACATCTAGTGAGTTTTAAAATAAGAAATATTTCTGATAAAAGGTAATATCTTTCAGTAAGTCTAACTGACAAAATATGTCAGTTAAATTGGTCAAGTTGGTCATACTGGTCAAATGAGTCAAAGTAGCCCAATTAATAAAACTAGCCAAATTGATCAAACTAGCCAAGCTGATTAAACTAGCCAAGCTGATCAAACTAGCCAAGCTGATCAAACTAGCCAAGCTGATGAAATGGGTCAAGTCAGTCAGACTGGTCAAGTTGTATAGATGGTCTAAGTTAAAAAGAAGCCATAGCTGAGAAATGAGTTGAAGTTCGGAAGACAGCCTGGGTTTGAAAAATGAAGTGGTGACAAGGGTAAAAGGAGAGAAAATTATTGAATATAGGAAATTTTCTGTAAGTAAATGTTGGAAAGAGGGGAATACTGCCCAAGTCTGAAATATTGCAGCCTTTAGGAAAACCTCTTCAATTCGAAAAATTATAGAAGCTTATAAGCAGGGATATTAGCATCTCATGAAAGGTCAACTACTAAAACATTGAACAATTTTCAATATGTGCCCAACTCTACACTAAGAACAGAAAAATACCACCAGTCGCTCAGTACCTGGAATCTTCAGGAAAGCTTTCCCCTGGCGGAGCCACAGGATTGCTGTAGCTTTCATCTGAAATAAACAAAAAATGATCAAAATATTCCATTGAAAACTATGTCAGTGAAGATAAAATTAATTAATTAATGCATGACAAGAGCTGGTAATTAGACATATAATAATAGGTACTGTTCCAGTTACAGAGTAATCATATCTGGGATGGGTAAAATGAACACTAGGTACCTACTAACATGCATGATGTAGTAAATATATAATTATTACTTTAAAGAAGTTTTAAAAATTGAAACTAATTCACTACATACTAACATGCATGATGTAGCTAATTTTTATTATATTAGTTGAAATAACTTTTACAATTGTTACAAATTGAACAGTTTACTACCAGCTAACATATGTAATATAGCTAATATATTCTAAACCATAATTATAATTAATTATACCTGACACATCAAAACTGCTCTGTACTTGCACTAGAACAAACTTCAAAACAAAATGAAATCCAATTTAAAGGCAATATTCAAATAGATCTGACAATAATCTTCTACTTCTTACATATAGCATATACACAAAACCATAATGAAATTTAAAATTATATGCTTAGTTACAAGTATATCACCATTAACACAAAATACTTTCACAACATCTGAATGTATACCACCTTAATTTTACACAATACACAGGTATCAAATGTGGCTTACAGCTCATTTCCATTTGCAAAACCTACATTACCAAACTGAGCAAAAAACAGGTCTAAAATGAAAAGACAGCCAATATGTGTGAAACAAAAAATTATATAAAAAGATATTCAAACTGATGCGATACAAATACAACATAATGACATCAACTTCATGGAATTTGGGGCAATGTTTTACTAGCTATAATAATTGTTGTGTGCAAGTTACATCATGTCAAATGAACTAAATTAGGTACCAAAATTAAACTAACCATAACAAACCCATCGTAACTTCATGTACTAGCATAACCAAGAGGATGCACAAAAAAGCAAGATGTGTAGAAGAGTTAGAGACAAGGTAAACAATATAAACTAATTTTCAACTATTTTCGTTGCTTGTTTTTGGAAAATAGGCTTTGACCCCACAGAAAAAAAAAATCCATCCAGAGAGACTAAAATATTGGCTCTACAATGAATAGGACATTCTGTGAAGTAGGCTCCACTAGAGTAAATATTAACCAAACTTATTGATAAACAACATACCTTGAGCTGGCATGGTGGCAGAATTTTATAACTGCAGGTCTGAGATCTAGATCTTTTAAATGTAAATATTAAAATTAAGATTCTGTTTTGATAATCTGAAAAAACCTTGTCATCAAAATTTCATAGTTTAATCATAAATATGACAAACATTGCAACTGAAAAATATGTTACAAAATTTTTAATACTTGAATAACTCAATTGATAAAAATACTAATATGTAATACGTATAGTACAAAAATTATACTTATTAACAGTAATGATATGATTCATTGACATCCTACAACAATATTAAGCTTAAATGACAACCTTTGTGGAAACTATGCTATTTACTTTTCCCTTTTTTGAAGTAATAATACTATGCAAAATGAATGAATACCTTTTACTCTTGAGCCTCCATCTTCACTTAACATACATTTTAAGTATCTATATTCTTTGGTTCTTTCCATGATTATTGATGATTACATCTTGTATAATACACTTGCACTCCTTATCCAATTCATCTCTATTCATAATTGCAGTTTCAATTTTGTTCCCGCTAAATTTTACATTGAAATCTCCATTATAACCATAATATCAAACAGCACCTGTAATTCCTGCCATGATTCACTAACAACAACATCATCAGAATACAGCAGAGAACTTAGTTTTTAATTGACCAATATTCAGTCCTAAGCCACTTTTTCACATATAAATGGCTAATTCTTCTCTGTTCAAACAAAACAGCAAGGAAGATTAAGTGCACCCCATCATCCCATGACCCCTGTCTCACTCCCCTAGTACTTCTCACTTGTTCACTTCCTAGATCCCAAAGTGATACTTTGTATTAGTATTCTCATAGACTTTTTACTGTGTTAAGTATTTTTTACTAGAACCTACTTCCCTAAGAATATCAGTCTCAGATGCTCCACTGTGTCACATGCCTTTTCAATAATTAGAAATGTATACCAGATACAACTTTTTTTGCTCTTCCATCATTATTTCAATTATTTTATATACACACTCATAAATCCTACTAATAAAATTTTAAGACTGTCCTCAAACGAAGACTCTGAATTATAATTAATGGATTAAATGCAAATTGTTTTACTCGAACACACTCGTTGCTCTCCAGCACTCACGTCACTATTTAATATGAACAAACAACACACACACAAAAAAGCACAAATTACAACCATGAAATAGATACCACAAATAAAAGCTATATTCACAAATTTAGCCTGTGAATAACCGGCAATTTAACACAATTCTGTTGATTTTATGTACTTAGATCGACATCGTTGCTCAAGTGGAATCATAACGAAGTAGTCGACTTGTGAAGTTCTGCTCGCCGTCCGCGAAGAAGGAATTAGACTACGATTAGATTGCAAACGAAACTTTGCGACAATTGCCCCGGCATGCCTGCGTACTAGATGTCTTCAGCTGACGAAAATTCTGATCCAAATAAGTGGAAGAAAAGAAAATACTTAATTCTCAAATCAGTTTCATACAGAACATGGAACCCATTGGATTTTCAATGGGTTAGACTACAACACCTTATAAATAGGCGTGGACGTCCCGTTAAGACTTTTTTAAACCGGAGTGACGTTTCGCGATACCGAGATCGATCACGACTTAGGACCGAATTTGGACACCGAAATTAAAATGCCTAGAAAAACTCCTAGATCAAATAAAATAATTTATTTCACTCATCATTTCTCACCCAT
>VOMN01052476.1:0-16624 GCA_014899125.1 Orchestia grillus | reverse complement strand
GCCACAGTTCCTCTAGCCTTGCCACAATTCCTCTAGCCTTGCCATAATTCCTGCGGCCTTGCCACAAATCCTGCGGCCTTGCCACAATTCCGGCAGCCTTGCCATAATCCTTGCAGTCTTGTCATAATCCTTGCGGCCCTGCCATAATTACAGTGGCCTTGCCACAATTCCTGCAGCCTTGCCATAATCCTTGCAGTCTTGCCATAATCCTTGCGGCCTTGCCATAATTACAGTGGCCTTGCCATAATTCTTGCGGCCTTGCCACAATTCCTGCAGCCTTGCCGTAATCTTTGCAGTCTTGCCATGATCCTTGCGGCCTTGCCATAATTACAGTGGCCTTGCCATAATTCCTGTGGCCTTGCCATAATTCCTGCGGCCTTGCCATAATTCCTGCGGCCTTGCCATAATTCCTGCGGTTTTGCCATAATTCCTGCGTCCTTGCCATAATTCCTGCCTTGCCATAATTCCTGCCTTGCCATAATTCCTGCGGCCTTGCCATAATTTCTACGACCTCACCATTATTCCCGCGGCCTCACTATCATTCCCTCCTTGCCTTAAATCCTGCAGTTTCGTATAGCGAGAACATGTGAAAATGTACTACTTTACTTTCCTTATCCATCACTCTCGCAGATTATCGACTCCGCGTTAGCGTTCTGTGTCGTGCTGCGGGTTTGCTGATTGGAAACCATTTAGTAGGCAATATTGCACTAGCGAAGTTTTAGTGTAGGTATTGTGTTCTCGATTTTGAATACCTGCATTATTAGACAGACTATCAAATTTTTCTGGTCTCAGATATCCTTTGACAATCAAACTTTAGTCTACACACTAAACCAGCGGTCAGTGCAAGCCATGCCTTGCATGTGACAGGCTTTCCATTATAATGTGACAGGTTGTCCATTATAATATGATACGCCTGCCGTATAAACTGTGGATTTCATCTGACATCGTTACAGTTCAGCTTGCACATTTCCATCCATGTACGCGATTATGCGAGCGTGCCAATACACACAAATCAGCGTATCTTCACGTGCAGAATCAGAATTTGAAAATCTTAGCTGTGATCTTTTCCGTAAAGGTGTACGTGTCAAAGTTTTATGAAGCTCCTGGCTATAATAAAGTTTAGAAGCTCCCGGAACAAAAAATTAGTCACCTACTACTAATATTGTGCAGGATCTCCACGAGCACGAACAATTGCGGCACTTCTGCGTGACATTAGGTTTACAAGTGTCCTAATGTAGACTTGGTCGATTTTAAACTACTTTTGCCTCAACTGATCTCGTAGTACAGCCACAGTACGTGGACGATCTTCTCGACGTCTTTCTTTTCGTTTTGGGCGTTCCGACAAATTTTCTATTGGGTTCATCTCTGGGGACTTAGCTGGCTAATCAAAAAACCTGACTTATCCTGAATGACCGTCATCCCAATTAATGACAGTTCTATCATGATGTGCCCTACGGTTTTTATCATGAAAGACGAAGCAATAGGACTTTCTTAAATTAGATATTGTAACAAATTGGAAAACTTCGTTATCTAGCAGCTTAATTGAGCGATGCTGCTTCAGTTTACAAATACCTTTAACTGAAGGGTCCACTTCTGTGTTGTTTAAACAGCCTCAGGAGATGATAGACCCTGTTCTTCCGTGACAGACCCTCGAAAAACGACATGTGACTAATTTTTTGTCCGGGGAACTTATATTTAGAGGTGAATTCGTGTATCTGCTACGACATTTGAGGACTCGGTTTTGCTTTGTACGCGTGAGATTTTCTTGGCTCAAGGTGATCCGTTTTTAAAGAAATAGCATGTAATAAAGACCAGCTGTTATAGTATCTTTTTCATTTTTCAGGTTTTAGTTTTTCTCCTCCAGCAGTCAATAATAATAATGCATCTTTTTTCTAAGCATGTTGTATTGCTCTTTTAACGGCAGTTTTTAAAAAAGTTTTACTCTAAAGGAGGATCAAAATTTATGCGATAATGGCGCGAGAGGCGTTCCAGTCTAAATAATTTTCAGAAATTTAGGTGGGGGCGAGATTGTCGAGCGGCAACTGATAAACGAGGCCAAGTTTGCCTTGTTTATGATTTGCTTTGTGGGCCTAAGAAATTGTTCATTTTATTGCGTCAACTGCATGCTTTTGTTCGTTCTAAGAGGACTGAAAATTAATTATTTGTTAGATGAACTTATTATTTAGCCGCTTTAATAAAAGCCTCAAATTGTGGAAACGCTTTTCGCAGCAAAATATTTTTTATGTATAACATAAAAATAAAGTAAGGAACGTTTATACATTATTTAGCTGTAGGTTTCGATTGGTAGATTTAAGCATAGTTACCTAAAGTGCAAGTATATACATCTAAATATTTTTGTTATTCTGTTTCGGAGTGAGTGGTTAAAATGAACACGAATCCAGGTCCCCAGCAGAGCAACTGCCACATGCAAGTCTGCGACGTATTTAGAAATTTTGACCTTATTTTCGTTGAGTGGATTTCGAACCTATCGACCGGAAGCATATTTACACGAACTGAGTCCGCATTTTAAATGTTATGAAGTTCTACACTATTAAAAGTTATGATGCCAATGGAGGTTTGGTGGTACTCAAATTTTACCAAGAATTTTTTATGAGATACTAACAAGAAACAATCCAAGACCGTCTTATATCGTTTACCCAATTTGAGAGGTCAAAAAATAATTATGTTGATGTTGTTTCTGTATTTCTTGTTAGGAATTATATATGACCACGCTCACGGTAGTCGCAGTTTCTAGCGAAAGTTACATATTTTTGTCGTAATTTTTATTTTGATTCTTCAATCCTGTCGAGAGGAACCAGAAGTTCATTGTTGAAAGCATTTTCGTTCTGATTTCCATTTTATTCGTTCAATCCTGACTACAAGGACCGAAATTTGGCTGGCAGCGAAGGACGCCCACGCCGATGCTGTCCCGGCTCCCTGATCGAGTGCCTGTTGCACGCGCCAGGCCTCGGCCGCCGCGCTCCGAGTGGCGCAACCGTTTCCTGCCTCCCAAACGACCGGAATTCCTTCCATAAAATTGCGCCATTTTGAGGCATGGCGCTCTTAGATTTACTGTTATATATTCATGTGCTCGCCTATTTTCTTATTTAGCTACAGTGCTATTTCGAGAATTGTTCAAAAGGCTGCAATCTGTGCGCCTGTGTTTCGGGCATCATGGAAACGTGAGTCGTCGTTACCCCAAGTATTTTTCGCACAAGGGGATAGAAATGGTGGAATGAAGGGCATTTATTTTCAGGCCACGGAAAAATGCCGGTGCAGATGACCCCATTCGTATGGCAGGGAGTTTTTAGTTGCAAAGGTAATAATTTTTGCTGAGATCTGAACAACCTGGACACGTACACACACGTGTATACATTTTTTACCGCATGCCAATTGAGTGTGTCGGATCTTCAGCTGAAAATAATTCTAGGAACTCAATCTTCATCATTAGGAAACTTTGCTTCATAATCAGAGCGCAGATGCAATCAAAACCTGTAAGAAATCCGTATTTTTTGCTCCCATTTCACGGAAATCTCCGTTTTTCCAGTCACGTGTTCAGTCCAAGCCGAGACTTGGGACGAAGTGGTGATACTTCGAGGCGGTTAACAGCTCATGCATCAGTCAGATCGTGCTCAGTGAATTTCCGGCCGACGCCGTGTATTCTTCAATTTCTATTCATTTCCGTGCTGGACGAGCGAAGCTGCATTTCGAAGCTGAGCGTGTGCGCGTCAATGCAGGAGGACGGCTCCAATTCCCGGCCTCCTTTCCGGTCTTCTTTATGGAAGCATGGGCGTCTCGTCCCTTCATTTAAAGTCAGGACAATGTCTTCCGGACTCGTGGGAAATTTCCCACCAAAAATCCGTCTTCCTTTATGTCGAGCACAAAATTCTCTGCTATAAAAGACTGAAATCTCCTGGTGCGTAGCTGAGGGTCGCCTTTTCCCAGGCATTGCTCTTCCCGAGACGCTCACATTTTAATTTCAATTGGAACTTGAAACTCGACGATCACGGAGACAGAGCCTGATGACGACCTGCGGGATCCATGGCTGACTTTCAAGTTTATGTTTTGAGGCTTCCAGTATTTGTGGCGGACGCGAAATGTGCTTGAATACCAAGCGATTTGTGAAATTTGCTTGTGCCATGCTGTGTCCGAAGTATGTACCTTGCTCTGTTTGATTCGTTTGTGCCCGTTAGTTATCCACTTAGCTGGGTGCAAAATGTGTACTTCCATAAATTGATATTTCTATTAAAGGATTTAACCTGGAAACCGGACATTTGCAAGGACCATTTCCGTATCTGAGATTAAATGAGCAGGCAAAACATCAAAAGCTCTTGTGTAACAGAAAAATTAAGCAATGTCTCGTCAAAGCAGTTAAAAGTTAGGTTCTTTTTAATTAACGTAGTCAAATGTATGTTTATTCTTTTTTTAGTTTATGAGAGATTCTGCTTGTCAAATTTTATAAGAAATGAAACATGCAAGTACTTTTATGTGCTTGTAGCATTCATTCTATGAATGAACTAATTTTTTTCCACAAAATTTTTCACATGACATCAGAGTTTACGCCTGAGTCTTCATACAGTCAAGCTTTCGCAATAGCTTCACCTGGGCGGGTGTAGTTGGTACGACCTCGTCGTCCTGCGGTTCCGTGTTGTGGGACCTGATCGAGGAGAGCCATGTTGACTTGATTAGGTGGCTCACCCATCAAGCCTAGTTGCCTGGAGGCGATACTAGAGTTCCGTCTCCGTTTCCAGGCACTTGCTTGTCCGGTTAACAGGTGACATGGATCTCCGCGGTGCTTTTTTCTTTATTGTGCGATCGATGGGTCGATTTGCTTGTTGCTCGTGAAACCCCCCACTTCCACGGAAAAAAGTTTTTCATGACGTTGTTCGAGAGGTTACCTCAGACGTATGATGCATTTTATTTCATAGCGAAATGAATGGGCCTATATACTAAACAAAACCTTATTTGACGTACTTCATTTTAGACTCTAACTCATATGACAGTTTGATACTGAATTATACTACAGAGCAGTATCCAACACTGTACGAACACATCTTGATCTCTTCAAGCGAGGAGTACATGAGAATGATACGAGTTCAGGCAAGTAAATTTTTCTTGCTACCTCAAAAAATATCACATTTTGAGCTAAAACAAAATCTCAAAAAAACCGTCGTTTGAAAACTTGTATTAAAATTCAACCCACCTACACACAACTATTTCTCAGCATTTAAAAGTAAATGGAAAAGCAAAAAATCGAAATGGCATTGACGCATGAACTGAATGAGCTCGATAAAATACTGCTATAAGTTGTATTTCTTTGTTGCTTTTCTTAGAGGACAAAAACCATTTTTGCATTGAATCGTCAGAGGCAGTGAGAAATGATTACTCTCAGGTGACTGAGATCGAGTAAGTATAAAAACGACCGGGTGAAATGAATATCAAATAGTTCCCAAAACCTCCTCTGCTATCTTAAAAGATCATTTGTTTCTGAACGGTTATATTTCATGGGAGTTATTTAGGACTCGCTTTTGCCTCGAATGAAAATAAAAGCCGTAATCTCATGCGTAGCAATTGAGCGAATGAACTAAAATTTGAAAAAAATACCCTGTACCTGAGATCCATTTTTCCCGCACGCTTTTCGAGCATGTGTCCGAAATCTGCATAGCCTAGATTATGAAATTTTGCCTCACCCTCCTTATTCATCTGATATGGCTCTCACTGATTACAACTATTCAAGCATTTGGTAGGCTGTAACACATTCTGTGAAAAGGACGCAATAATTAAAGCAGTTGCCCTGTTCGTCTTATCAAAGGAGGAGAACTTGTTCTTTAGGTGGAATCGAGAATTTAGAACTGTGTTAAATAAAGCTATTCATAAACATAGTGTTAATTTCATATACATAAACTATTTTATGTATTTAGAATTTGAGTAGAGTCTTCATCATTTCTCTCAAAACCTGGCATTCCTTGTGTGACGTCCTCATGTACCTCACGTTACACGACTCGTAAAGCCAGGTTTCAATCAAAACGAATCGAGTCCGCAAATGTATTACAGTTAGGGATTTGGATTCATTTTACTCGGAATAACCGAAATACGCAACATCTGAGTCATGAAACAGGAACCAGTGTATACTATTATACAAGTTATTCATCATGGCTGAAGTGGTAATATCCTTAAATTTATTTCTCATGTTTTAGTATGTCTGGTTTAAAGTATAGTTTCAATTGTGTTTCTGGAACTATTAGCGCGCGAGCACCGGTTTTGCGTCATTTACAACATATTTTTAGAGGATGAGCCACAGGGGATTTTTCCTCAGCAAATCAGCTTTTCTTGGAAATTTCGCGGCCTTCAGTGATAATGCATGTGTGCAAAGCTTCATTTAAGGGGATATGCACATAGTACTGATCTGTGTCTGTGCACCTGTGCAAAGAATCCCAAATAATTCCTGGGCATTGTAAGCTCACAGCGATTCGTAACAGCAACGGCAACTGTAGAAGGATGATCTTTTGGGCTTGGTTTTTTAGTTAAGTATCATGTGTTTCCACTTTTATTCTGTACTTTTTTTATATAACAGGCCAGCATTTTATACGACAGACTTTCGTGCAACGAGTGCCATTGAAACTTCTTATTCTACTGCACTCTTTCGTTACTTTATGATGCTTCGAAACCTGTTCTTGCGTGCTCTGGCACCAAACAATCAAAAATTTTCGTTCTTTCATTTCATTGAAAATACTACTTCGTTCCTTTGTGACGATCGTCTTAAATGAGTAAAAGGGATGGTTAAGCCTGGGCTACAAACAACATTAATGCGCTTAATGAAACAAAAATGTAATTATATTTTTACACTTGTTGTTTGAGCTCGGCTAACTGCACGTTGACTGAACTCCATAAATTGCTGTTGATTGTATGGAAGTGTCACACTTCCATTGGCCCGACGTCCGTGCCCTGAAGCTGATTGATTGTTGGTCATGACGGTGCTAGAGTAAATTGCGAGCTCGAACTGCGGGCTGTGACTCCTATTCTGCTATTTGCGAGGCGCTGTCGTCTTGCTGACCTTCCTTCTCGCGTCGTAACGATGAGCAAACACTCGCCTGTTCGCTCCTCCTCCAGATCGTCCATCCAACGTCTCGCTTCAGTTTGCTTGTCTGCTCCAGATTGTCTCCTGTATTTTTAGTGGTTTTTATGCATGGCCCCTGCGATAGTATTTTTTATCGTCTACGCACAGAGTGCAGTTAAAACTTTTCTGCGTTTTGAAAATATTTTAGAGAACTCATGTGAAAGTGCTATTCGATTTGTTAAAGGTAGTTGAACATTTCTAGTTTCTTGTACGTGTCTTCTTCGGAATTGCTGTGCAATCGTTTTTATATAGACGGTATGATTTTTTTTCCCAAAAAAACTTGCGGTAAGCAGCAGTACTTAAGAGCATGGAGAGTAACTCAGAGCTCGTGTAGTAAATGTGAGTGTCATTTCTGAGCTCCTTTGGGCAGGTTTTAGAGCATTCATTCAGCTCGCTCATGCACGGCAAAATTGGCCGACATTAGTGAAGAAGTTTGGTTATAGGCCAAATCAATTCCTATTTTTTCCCTATTCTTGTTTAAAGGTTACAATAGGCGTTTCAGAACGCTTAACAGCGCTCGAAGTTGTGTACTGTTTTTATTGTGTTCTATCTTGTCATGTTTTATGCAGATGCTGCACGTTTCGATAGGAGTAGGTGATTTTCGCTGCTCAACACAAAACCTTTTTTTTATGTGAAATGAATTCCTGACATGATCCGAGGAAAATTATTTACTTTTCCCTCATTTTTTCAGAGAAGTCTAAAATTTTACTTCAACAGTAAAGACTCATAACATAACATAACGTAACTTTACAATGTGCCGAGATTATTTTGGTCGCTTCGTAAGTGCTTTCATCGATTTTTGGGATTTGTTACCCAGGTGAACCTCGATTGTGTGTTGAGCTGTAGCCAGTGATTAGCAGTTGAGAAATTCATACTATCTCCTTGTATTCAACCCTTTCATAACGCAATCATGTCGTTTTCTATTAACTTAGAGATTACAAAGTTTAAGATTTCGTGCCCCAAAAACCAGACAACGAATTGTAAATGGAATATAATCTTCGTAATGTTGTGTTATCAAATTCAATTTTTAATAAGCGCAATGATCTCTTTTCCTCGTGCCGCTAGGTACATTATTCACGTGGTTCTGTATTTCATTCATCATATATACTTTTGTTGAATGCTTAACCAATTGAACTCTGAGCAAACATTGCGAACGTTAGAATTGTACTTGGAATTACGTTAGACTACTGTTCCAAGCTAATTTCAGTTATTTTCTGCTTCTATTCCATTCTAAAATACCTTCATTTTTTTATTGTCTTTCGAAATCCCCGTAATCTCGAAAAGATTCTCTACTGCTCTGCCGAAGCCTCTCCATCTTGTTGCCAATGGCACCCAAGTGCCTCTCTCTGAAAAGCTTTTGAGTCCGTAAATTTCTTCCTCTCGATTCGGTCAGCTTGAGGTGGTCACCTTTGTAATGCCGCCGGGCTGCTTTTACTGACACCGTTAGCGTATAATTATTACCTTTCCGTCACTCGCGATGCCTCGAGGGAACAATTTTTCCTGAAAGTGTTCGAGATATTCCTCAGCTTAAGGTTTTTTATCAAAGTTGAATCTCGCTTATTTTTGTGGACTGGAATTCTGTGAGCTATTTCTTTCTCTCACTCTAATTACTCACCAGAATCGAATGGCTCGTGAAGATATTCAACGATTCTGGTAGAACATACATGCTTTGCATGCTGATGATTTTTGTTCGTCTATTTTGTGTTGGATTCCATTATTCTAAAATTTTTATGTATCTAGCGCAGACAGCGTAACGTGGCGATCTTTGATTGAATTTTCTGGCCCGTAAATGGCAGTGCTGTTTATATGCTTACGAGGCGCCTTCACATCTTTCTTTACACTTTTAAAACCAGTGACCTTCCTGGAGCTGTATGAACTTTGAAAACAGTTATAGCTTGCTGCAAGAAATCTATAATTCGTACAAAGTAAAATGTCTACTAACCTGAGTAGATGTGTTGGTAAATTCAACGGGTGTCGACGGATTTGTTGATATTTTCTTCGACTTTTGAAGAATTTCACATGAAACAACAAAACAGTCATTATAAATACTCAACCAAAACAAAACCGTTTTAGAGGATCTTAGCAGTGTTTACAATCACCACTTAAAATTTTATAACCAAAATTCGTTGAATTTTATTCGTTACGTATAATAATAGATTGCAGAAATGGAAAAATTGACTAAAAATAAGGGATCGACTCGCAACTCTTTTGTGTAACTTTAATGGAGCCTCGCCGTCCTTGAAGCGTCAAGGCGTGGGGGTGAGGAGCTGCTCCTATGTTATGCATGAGGTCCGCCAGCGCGATCCCCGACCAGCGTCTGGCTGACGCAGTCACCTGTAGTGCACTCAACCTAATGAGCAAAGATTGAATCGTGTTACTCGCAATTATGGGAGCTGTCCGACTCGACTGCGACCTCAATTTCCAGCCAAACGGAAGCGACAAGTTATTAAATTTTTGGATAAATACTATTGATGTAAGGCAGGAAATGATTTCGTCTTTCGTTGCATGGATAGTTTCTAAAGGAATCCTCCAAGCCACAGATCTTCTCAGGGAGTGGGCTGTTTGAGATGGTCCTCCAGCATACCTTTCTAGACTTGGCTTTCCTGTAAGGTAGCCAAAGCTATTAATCATTCAATCAAAAATTCTTTTTGGGGCGGTTCTCGTGAACTTAATTGATAGTTTATTTGGTACTGTATTTGCTGTGTTTAATTTTCATCCTAAGGCGCCCTACGTAACGTTAGAAGAAATATTCTTTCGCTCTTATAGCTTCTTCACCACATCGCTTCCTTTCCAAACGTGTACCTACATTTCAGAGCGAATTTGGAATTATTAGTATGTTCCGTTTAATGTAAACAGCTTCCGTCATACACTGTTTAGCTCATGAATATTCTCACTCCTCTTGAGAGTACCTCGAGGCTTGCTCACTAATTCCCGTAGCTTACAGATGTGCCTCTATAAACTTTTACTCGACCGTAATGCGAGATATGGGGCCCTTTGCTTTCTGAAGTCCAAAAATACATACATATGTATATGGCGCTGTTATGGAGGCTGGTCCAGTGGCGGACGGAGATTGTAGGCCTCGCTTTTCGATATTTTTTCGGAGTTGACGTATATTTGGGGCTTGTTTTTTATGTTATGCACTCATGTTGTACTTCGCTGGTTCCTTGCTGGCTCAATGATCAAACTGACGTGAATATCTGCATATAGATTTTATGAGAATAGTGCTGGCGTTTGAGAATGCTGAGCCTCTCTAAAGCTCCTCACTAAAATCCATGAAGGCTTCTCGAGAAGCTGTCTTCAGGTGCGGTCTCGTCAAACGCTCTTCTCATATAAATCAACTAAATATTGGTAGCGAAAAGCTGAGAACATGTGTTCATTACGTAACGGTGACCTTTATCTTTTGCTGAACAACGATAGAGTATGTGATCGTCACGAGGCTAAACATGAAACGAATACACTTAACATTTCTTGGTTGAGCATATTCTTCATTTCACAAACTTTATTAACGAAACAAGTTCGTTTTCAATTCCAGTGTTGAAACTATCGAATGACATGGCCCCACAGCGACCAGCGCTCTGTTCGTAGAACGATGGAAGTAATGCAGTATAGTCGTAAACTGTGAGGGTTTCATGCATAACTAGGATAAATATGCACACAATTGCTCCCCCGTTTACCCATATTTCGTTCACTGAAGAAATAAGTTGATTCTGTTTTAATGTTAAACTTATTAAAACCTGAGCCAAAGTAAAACTCGGCCATTCCCGGACTGAGGCGCTTCGCGCCAGGCTACGCGTTTTTGCGCACGATGGATTACGAACAGGAAATTAAACCGTGCGTCGTTAGAATTATGGGACTTCATTATTGACTTCGAGCGCGCAGTCCCCACTGTCCGTGCTAGGCCAGGTCATCCACGATTAGGTATTGGCGCGTCTCTTCTTCCCTCTGAGCGGCTAGCAGTGCACCTCGTCTGTGACTTCACAACTGTTTTGGCCTGCGAACACGGTTAAATCAATGGGTAAATTATATTGCCAATAGTTCTTACTTGAGTTATTGACTTGAATGCAGCGTTTTCGTGATAATCCTCGGCGGAGAGAATGTGAATTTTGAATTGGTTGTGCACTGTAGCAATGTCAAGAGGTACTTGAATACTTAACGCTTTGTAATATCACCGTAAGAACATTTTTTGTCAGGTCCTTGATAACGTAATCGTTAATTACTGGCAAAACCTGTGCTTTTTCTTTTTAGCACTCGGTCATTGATTACCACAGAGATGGTAAAAGCAGTGTTTTACAAAAAAAATGGGATTTTCGAATATTATTACTCATTAAGTATTGTTCGTAGAAACTTGAACTTACCTCTGGAATGAAAGAGTACATTTGCGTCTCCTGGTTATAGTCATCAAAAATTCGAGGGTCTTCAATTTACCGTCGTTATAGCGGGCGTTTCACAAAAGAAGTGTTGGGATTTTTTATCAAACATTTGTTACCTACAAGTACTGATCGTAAATATTGAACTAGTCTCATTCTAAAGCCTGAAATGTCTTCTCTTGCCAATTGAATTTTTTGTAGTCATAATAGTTTAACAATCAATGGCCACCGTTGCTTGCGAGACACTATTGGCATCAGTCTCTCATTGCTCGCATCGATTTTCGAATCATTTCACGGTTGTCGTCAAACTCGTTAACATTGTGGATGATACGCTCTCGTTAATATTGCAAGTCAATTGGAGATGTTTCATGAACTTTTTTTCAAATTCAAGCAACGGTGGCCATTGGTTGGAAGAAATGGACTAATAAGGACTGAAATTGAAAATTGTGTTTTGGAAAAAAATGTTTCCTTTTAAAAATACCTGTTGTTATTTTGCCAGTTTTGTTATTCATCTCTATTCCAGCGAATGAAGTTAGTGATTACGTTTTTAAAACCCGCTCGCGCAATGGGCAAACAATTCAATGTTTCTTTTTGCATAACAGTTGCTGAACTCTCATTATGATTAAAAAAAATTCAATTGGCAAGAGAAGACATTTCAGGCTTTAGAATGAGACTAAATTTAATATTTACGATCAGTATTTGTAAGTAACAAATATTTGATAATCCCAACGCTTTTTTTGTGAAACACCCTCCATAACAAAGGTAAATTGAAGACCTTCGAATTTTTAACGACCGTAACCAGGAGACGCAAATGTACTCTCTCATTCCTGAGGTAAGACTGAAAATTGTCCAAGTTCTCATGTTTTGTTGAACGGTCCTTGTACGGCCTTTCATTTCGCTTTTTCTGCGAGTTCCTTCTTTTAGAGTTGGAAGCCGCGATGGTTTGCGAGGTTTGAAGTACAAAAACTTAACTCGCAACCGCTGCCTTTCTTTCCTCTTCCGAAAAAAGTACTCCCGAGTTGATTGCTCCTGTTAGTTTTCCCGGCAATCAGAATGAAATATTTCTACAATTTTATAATCCTCTTATACATGCCAGACCTTAGACTGAGGAGACCATTACCGGAAAGTGTCCCGAGGTAACCAATTCGAAATTTTTTGACCATTTGAGTCACACTTCGCTTTCGTCATTCTTCCTATCGGAAGAGGTTCACAAGCCATACTTTTTTTAGTTTTCTGCTTGTATCATAAAATCGTTGAATTTCCAACGTCTTTTCTTTGATCGGTATTTTGATTCCGAGGTCACGGAGTTAGCTAATCGCCACTGTATGCCAATCCACCGGAACTCGTGCCATTATGTTGATGGCTGTTTTTACCTATGAGGGAAATTGCTTCTTGCTTACTCCGTAGATTGCTCCACGTATGGTTCAGAAACTCCGTTCCTTTGCTCCCAACTGCGGAGGAAGCGTCTGCTCTCGTCAGCCAGCGTTGTAAAATGCACGCTTCTGGAAGACGTCTGTTTTTGCTTACCGTCAGCATCTCCTCCTGACGCTGCAACCTGTGGTGGCTTCATTAAAGTTACGATTGAAATAGCTTTCCGTTTTTTTCTCTCGCTCGTAGAAATGGGCAGTATACGGGATGTTACGGGAAAAAAATACAAAATTTTACACTCACCACAAAGTGTCTCTATAAAACACTTTCGTTTTTATGGAACTTTGCAAAATATTTTTGGTTTTTGAGATATTAGCTGTTTAGTGTTTGATAGGAGAAAATTTGAGAACAAAATTGCCCGCAAATAGTTTATTTCTATAATTACTTAACAGAAATTGTTAAATTTTCCTCCATCTACATCGATGTTACCACGTAGCCTTTTGTGTAAATTTGAAAGTATTCTATGACTAGGTATCTAACGGTTTGGAAAACGCTCTTGGTAAAGCCTGGCTGCTTGGCTGTTGTTACCGTTAACAGCAACCTTAGCAAGGTACATATCTGCAATTTCTGCTTTTCTTAATAGGTTCATGTTGCCAACGCTGTTTCACGATAGAGAATGGACAACAACAAATAGTTAAGCTAGAAGCTACCTTGCAGGGTGATCTAGAACAATCGAGAACTTACCGGTCTTAATCTTTTCATCAAATATTAAAAATTTCTCCCGAGGCTTCATGGAGGCAAAAGTGTCTAGTTTGCCACTTTCTGGTAGGTGTAAATTTTGTACCTCTTTTTTCCTTAACAACCTTATATACTGTGCCATTTCCCGTACGAATGTCGTTGTTATTGTTCGCATCCAACTGTTGCATTTCAATTTTCTTCTACTTTGGCATTAAATGCTACCTGCATCTGGGGTTTCTCATGCTGCCGTGTTAGATCCTACGTACGCTAATGTGGAATACATGAATAAAAACAATTTCTTCTTCCATTCTATTGGAATTAAACTGTCAGGGGAATTTTGAGATTTTTGTATTTTCAAGAGAATTTCAAGTCCCTGCACCAGTAATGCTCCCAGCTTCGACTAGAATAACGTCTTAGAAAAATGAGCTTCTCTTGCTGACGAAAAGGAGAACATTTTTAGGAGCACCTCGTTTCGTCGTCTACTTTGGCAAATATAATGTGAGGTGTTGAAATTTCCCACCCCGCGCTATTTACATAATGCATTTTCGCGGTTGCTGTGTTCCATTTGCGTGGCTTCTGCAGATGCGCGGGGAAACAGCTGTTCTGGGGGACGATCTTTGGCTCTGTATTTTGAAGCCTCGTATTCAACTGTTAAGTTTTTTGTCTTTTGATACTTCACTGTTAGGTATTGTTGCGCTTTAATAGTGTTGATTGATATTGTGTCGTGTGATACCGTGTTTTCTAATATTGTGTTCTTTGATATTTATTGTTAGTTATTGTATTGTTTGATTGTGTTGCTTTCTATATTTTATCATTTGATATTGTATCGTTTAATATTTTGTCGTCTGATGTGTTGTTTGAAAGTACGGCATTCGATGTGGCTACGCCTGATTATGTACATTTTAGTTTTGTGCCCCATAATTATTGTCCCGTCGTGCAGTATTTACCACTTAATATTATGTCACACAGTTTCGGAACATTCAGTATCTTCTGCAATCATTTGGCTTCTGCCGTTTACTCTGGTGTTGTAAATTTTTGTGCATCTTAGCATTGGGCCTCTCAGCTTTGTGCTTTTGGGTGTTGTGTCTCTAGGGATTGTGTCTAGGGATTGTGTCTCTAGGGATTGTGTCTCTAGGGATTGTGTCTATAGGGATTGTGTCTAGGGATTGGGGTGGCAGATTCTATCCGTTCGGGAACTTGTGCTGTGGGATTTCCTCGTGTGCGAAGTGCTATCTTTCAAGTGGTCCTGTCATGTATCAAACCAGATCTTATAATATCGTACTGCTCAAAGTACATTAATTTCTGCTTCCTACGAAGTATTTAGTTCTTGATTTCCTGCTGCTTCGTGTTCTGCAGTTCGATTCTCCGTGACTTTGAATCCTGCTGTGGCACGCGTCTTCGTTGTGATTCCCATACGAAGGGGAGCTAAAAATTATAATTCGCTCATAACGCTTGCCCTGGCCAAGCACATCCTCGTTGTCTCGCTGGTTTGGGACCTGTTAAACGCTGCGGGACCGCGCGGGCAGCCTAATTTATTGAGGTAATTAAACTAATGAATCTCCAGGTAGAGCCTTGTATTGCTTAGCAGCTCTCATCGCTTGTACCATTTTATGCCATTAGGCTTTATAACTAGGCTCACAAGCTTCTGAACAAATTTCATTCACTCGCTTAGGATATCTTATGTTTAATTGATTCTTTAAATCGTTTTGCAAATGCAAGACTTATATACCCTGGATATCCTTATAACTGTTATTCATAACATTTCTGTGAATCTTCGTATTCTTACGTATCTCATTCTACTTTTCCTGTTTTTCATTTTCGAGCATTTCAAGGTGTTGCACATCACTCAATTTTTAGGTTTTGTATTTCTATTGAAGTCCTGGCATCGTAGAGTACTCGCCATTGAAGAATGTATCCTTGGATAAGAAATGTATGAGCTAAACTGAAAACAAATATTCGTGCGCATTGCTGCTGCAAGAAGGTAATATTTCATACGGTTTAAAATGAGTGTAAAACAATCACTTCCATGACAAGCTCTTCCAAAATCTCACTACTTGAAGACATTGACTTTTTAGTTAAGTTATACATCATAATTGTTCAGAGTCATACTTCCGTTTCACGCAAGATCGTGAGGCGTTCGTGGTATCGTCTGTCGTCAAGTACTGTGTACTTGAAGAATTGCGTCTGAGTCGTTAGGGCACCCATTTTTCAGACGCTTTACTTCTGTGCGGCACTGTGACAGTCGGTAGCATCGCTGAATAACAGTCCAGACTCCAGAGTACTTCTTGGCGACTAGCTCGGATCATCGCAGAGCCACTTTGCGCCTTAGTGTGGCGACTAATTAGTCTAAATGCTTGGCTGATCTTCGCAGGCTCCTTGAAATGGGCGAGCAAGGGAGTGAAATCATCTAGGAACAATATAAAGATCTTAGTTTGAAGATTTAGAAGTACTTGACTGGTGCTGTAGACCTTAAACATTGATCTAAGGGACCAATCCTACAACAGTAGCTGGACAGCGGATTTTGATTGCCTTGTGCTTGTGTGCTAATTAAGGTCGAGGTGATACCGTCGTGAAAATTAATGCTGCCACATAGAAGTGATTTTTAGAAGCGGGTGATGCATCAACCTATCCGATCTACATTTTCGAATCGGAAGACCTGCGGGGTAAGCAGCAGCAAGAGCTGTGTTCTTACACCCGCCTAGATTATTCAAGCTTGATCACTCATTAGAAGTTCATGTCACCGTTCCCCTCAGGGGGCATAGGATAGGCCATAGGTAATAGAGGTAGGTTAGTTAGGTTTGTCTATCCTATGCTTTGGGGACTAGCGNACTACTACTACTCATACTCATGTCACCGTTACACAGAAAAGATGTGTGTGCAATGTGCATCATTTCTGCTGAACCAGTCACATGCTTCTACTCAATTTTGGTTGAATCAATTTGTTTTCATATTCTTGCGCACTAAAACATACTGGACTTTAATCTCGTGCACTCTCATTTCTAAAATTCTCTACTGCTCCTTTGAAATTTGAAGA
>VOMN01052462.1:0-12727 GCA_014899125.1 Orchestia grillus | reverse complement strand
GACAGAGAGCGGGAAGACGCGCTTGTTGTGTGCCATCCTCGCGTAAAATAAGTCGACTTTCGACGGAGGGTCACTGTTGTACAGATAGTCCTTCTGATTCGCGGGTCAATTGAAACAATTTATTACCACAACAGTTACTTCTGTTAAAAATTCCAGACACGGGTTTCTAAAAGTATTTAAATAGATATTTTTTAAATATAGCTAGTTGTGGGCCAGAACAAGTTCTAAGAGTTCTAGGACGTCTTCTAGAAACCGTATTCTAAAGCATATGCATACATACATATATAAAATTTTATGTGCTTGTTGTATGTACTATTTGATTCGTGAACGAAATTTGTAGTTTCAGGCATTTGAAATCTGACTGCAAAGTGGACGTACGCTTCGAGTACCTAGAATGAAAATGTTCGAACACGAATAAAATCGTGCATTAAACAAGCTCGGCATGCATCGAGGGCTAACTGAAATTCTGCACTGATTCAATAAGTCTTCGGATCCCCTTCAATATTTAATGCAGGCCGTAAAAAAGTTTAATTATTCTTTCCGACGTCTTGTCATGCATCAGTTTCATTTGAAGAGCCACGTGTCGTGTTAAGTGGGCGCGTTCCAAATTATTCTACAATATCGGTCGGACAATACCGAACCATTTTTTTTCTTCTAAATTTTTCTACAATTAGTTGGAGAATACCGAAATCATAATTCTACGCCCTGTACCGAAGTGTGCGGTGGCGTGGAAGTGTTTTGAAACCTTTGAAAATGAAGCTGTTTGCAAGGGGTTGCTTTCCTAGCAAATTCTCAAATCAGGCAATTCAAAACCGTCTTCCATTCTACGTCAGAAACTGTTAGGGATGTAAATGACGCTCTCGAAATCGAATTTTTTCTTCTTCTACAATAAACTCTTCTAATCTTCTCTGAAGACAATGAAACAGAGAATCACTGTATTTTAATTTACTTGCCAAATCACTTAAAAATTACCATTAGTTTTAACAAGGATCGTTATGCAAACAAAAATAGTGGCAGATGTAGAGGATGTTAGAGCAACTAAAACAAAACGTATTATCGCGGTTTGCAAAACGCTGATTCAAATATACTGGAGGCGTTTTGGTCACAAACTACAAAATTTATTCACTATTTTTCACGGAGAGCATTGTTTTTCTTCAATCCTCAATAAAGTTAATTTGGTGATGTTGCAGCCAGCAGTGGTTTTGCTGACAGTGTTGCATGGGCTGATATTTGGTTAGATTCGACAACCGTAGAGGTTCTCTAACACTGCAGAGGCTTAATAAGAGGTAATCAAATTGACACTTTCGTAGTGAAAAAGCCTCAATGGCAATAGAAGCGATATGCTTACGTCTTGAAGTGGTATAAATTTACTTTTATCACATACGACTGCTTTTCTAACCGAGCTTTGGCATGAAAGATTAAATAAAAGTTCCTTCAAAGTTTCAAGCGGCTGCATCAACGCGTTCACCGACTCAGAATTCAGAATTTGAATATTTAATGAATATGAATATTCAGAATTTCATGGCATACCATCGTCTTAATTTTCCTTGTAAACTCGCAACCCCTCGTGAAGTATCCCCCCGTGCGAAATGGGAGAGGCCTATCCAACACCCGCTCAAGACTCCTTATTGCAAAGAGAGCTCTTAAGCTGCTCAGCATCACTCGACAATCAGCACAAAAGTTGTTCATTTTGGTCTGTAGTAAGTAAACCGTCTCTGGATTTAACCCTCGCTCTCCACCCCCTTGGAGTGGCGTCATAATTCGAATAAGACCCTAACTTTTGAAGCAAGTCTATGAAAGCTTCTTTTTTGCTCCAACTCCTGCAAGACCAACACGGCTAGAGCAAATCAAACGGGAGTTGACAGACGCTCGCGCTCGTACGCCATCCACTCCTAGGAATACGAGGGAGACTTTGTCGGGTCGATGATGCCGTGATTATCACTCAATGCTAGTTGATGGCGTTTCAATAGTTTTCCTACGCACTAAACGATCCGAGCAAATGACACAATCACTGTGAATGTTGCCGAGGGACAAATAGAGTTTAATTAGTTTTGATGTTTCAAGCCTGTCGTGGACACCAGGACTGGGAAGTTAAAATATTCTTATTTAATACGGAAAAAATCCTGATGAGGGTGAATAAACTTCTAATGTGCGAACAAAATTGAACGTTGAAATATTCTTAATTGATACGAAGAACTTTCATCGAGGAATGAATAAAGTTCTGATGGACATGGAAAATATCCATTTTTCCAAGTGGGCAAATCTATCAGATCAAAAATGTGTATGACATTATCGAACTTTACCAGTGAAGCGCTGTTTAATTACATGTAATTCTCATTACAGTTAAGTGTTGTGCCAGCTCATAAATATCCCCGGTGAACTTGAAGATGTTAGAAGCTAGATTACTGTCATTTATTCCTACGGTAGTTTTCTTACAGTTCACCCAGATTTGACTAGATACATTCTCAAATCACGCCAGGGAAGCAATCTCATTGTTACGCTCCTCGCTCTGTGCACGACCATTGCGTTCGACAATGGCCCTCTCCAACACTCACCAACATTCTCCTACGTACGTAGGTAAATGAGGACGGTCTTTTTGCAAGTTAGGCCAGTCTCATTCTTCCTTCCGTTCCTGCAGCCTCGAGCGACCACTCTCCCTCGGCTGACTGAAGCATGCAGCCGACGACATTATCCTCCAATTCTTGCTGCGATCGGAAGCCTGTATATCGAGTGAGCCACCCAATCCTCGAGGGACAACTCCATCTTTTTGTGTCTCCTCTTCCATGGACCAGCTCTCCCCCTCTCCGGTCCACAATGGATCCGCCCGGCGCAAATTTACATTTCCTAATGGAATCTTCTATTTTGAGACAAATTCCCTGTTTGCACGATCACTTTAGAGTTGATTGCAGCTCCGAATAAGGCAGTGACTCCATTGAGGGCTTTTACGCGCGGCGTGCGCCACTCCCGCCCGCCCGTCAGGCGCCACCAGACGCTGTATTACCGAGTGACAAATCTCCCGCCCTCAACACCGGGCACCAGTCCCAAATTTCTCGTGTTCGTGTCTTGGTGGTGTGAATGACGGCGATGCATTGAGGAATGTAGTGAATTTTTCGTGTTCGAGTCAAGGTGGCATGAGTGACGGCGACGCATTGAGGAATGTTGTGAATTTTTCGTATTCGAGTCAAGGTGGCATGAGTGACGGTGACACATTGAGGAATGTTGTGAATTTTTCGTGTTCGAGTCTTGGTGGCATGAGTGACGGCGGTGCAATGACAAATGTTGCGAATTTTTTATTTTTGAAGTCAAGGTGGTATGAAAGACGGGGATGAATTAAGGGCGAGCCATCGTGGATTTCTAACGATGGGTTGAAACTATTCGAATAACAACGATAAGTCACGTGCAGAGGTTGTAATTTTTTAATTTTGAGGTAAAAGTGGAATGAATGACGTCGATAGAATTATGAGCGAATGTCATGAATTTCTGGTTTTGAAATTGAGGTGGCGTAAATTTCAGATCTGAATTACGGGCAAGGAACCATGAATTCTTAACGCTGACGTCCAGGCAGGACGCGCCGCAGGTTCCAGCTGATGGCAGAAGTAAGGAGCTTTTCGTGCTGAAATTAATGATTTAAGGAGCCTTTGCAATGCATAATTTCGAAGAAGAGTATGGAAGGAGGAAACATTTACAGGATATTATTGTATATATATATATATATATATATATATAAATATATATATATAGAGCACTGTAAAAAAAATCTAACAAATTTGATGAGCCTGCATGACTGATTTGCTGTAACTTTTTCCTTAATTAAGGAATGAGAGGAATGTCTTCGAGGTCTCTTAATTTCCTAAAAAGAATAGAACACACATCGTATTGTAATATTTTTTACAGGTACTAGATTGCAAGAAAAATTAAAGCACAAGTGCAGTGCACGAAAAATTAAAGTCTGCGAAGCATATTGTAAATGTCACAATTGCGAAGGCATTGCTGGCAATTGTTCAGAACACTTGAATTAATCGATATCGCGAGGTGAAGAGACATAATAATTTGTATGAAGCATTTTTAAAATTTTAATACGCGATTAATGAGCTTTTCGTGTCATCTATCGTCCCAAGCGGAGATTTTCTTAGAAACAACGAGAGAACTTGCACCAATTTAACATAAACATTCGAGTCACGTAAAGAAAGACTGAAGGGCTGAGCCAACGAGGAAAATTACCATCTACAAAATCATCTCGAAACTGAAAACAATTTCAAGAATTGTGATGATACATTACATAAGAAAACATTTTTATTATCGAGTTGAACTATTTTTATTATTGAGTTAAGCTCGGCACGGCGAGGTAGAGTTCGAGAAATGACCTGAGGACGCGATCTACGGTAAATATATGAGATATTTATTGGGTGGAAATGCCAGCTCGCATTTGGACTACCCGAGACTCACTGAAGACATTCGCTGGTTGAGCTGGATAACCTATGCAGAAAGTAAAGCTAATATAAACGATAGGAAAATAAACGTGAATGGACAGAACAATACGAGGAAAGAAGAGTTTCAGAAAGTTGAAAATACGTTGATTTAAAAAACATCTATAACCAGGATCGCGGAAGAAATGAGAAGCTGCTGATGAAAGCAGCACACGCGAGAGCGGTTAGGATTCCCAGGAAGAATCAGTGCCGAGAAATCAGCAGAAAAATGAGCGTTTTTAGAAACTATGGAAGAAGGACGATGATTGAAGAATAAAGAATAAAGTCAGCATGGAAAATACGGACAACACGAGTAAAGAGGGGACAATTAAGAACTAAATTTCAGGTTTTGAAGCACGAGCGCGGAAATGAAACTCTTGAAGCGGACTCGAAGATCAAAGAACTGGTGCTGCTAATGGGAAAATTAACATCTTACCAGCATTATGAGCAGGAGGCTTTCTGTTAAAAATTAGCCTGTCGCCTTTGCAAATTGGCTGGACAGTGTGTTTTCAGCTTCGTGATGACGGGACGTGGCAAAACTGAATGGACGTGACGCCTCGTGACGCAGTGCGTAGGTGTACAGTGCTGCTGTGACGTGCTACTGGGAGCTAGGCGCTGATTCGGCACTTGAATTTTTGTCCAAACGTCAGGTCTTGCTGATGAAAGTCAACCGATCTTATACCAAGTCATTACCTTGTAGTTGAGTATGATGTAACAAGGAATGCTCGCGTACGAGTCATGCATGGTGATTGCAGCTCTACATCACTATCACTAAAACATTCAAACTCATCCTTTGCCCTGTACTCTTTTCTCGGAGCAAATTACCCTCTTTTTATAGCTTGGCGTTTTCGTGATTGGATGAATGTTTTAATGAAAAAAACACCAATGAGTGCTTTAGGCATCACATTTGTTAACAGATGTTAAATAGTGAATTTAATGTAGTTAAAAGAATGATAAAGATAAGTAAAAGTTAAATTCATTGATAAAGAAATGTGAAAGTCAAATTCATGTGTAGCACAAAAGTCATGGAGTGTAAGTATTCATAGCTTATACTGTCGTTTACCATAAACTTTGTTGAGCATGATATCGGAAAATTTGATCAGTCTTTGCATTTTCCATTGGTATCATCAATACGGACACCACATCGCCCGACACTACTTCGGAAAGATTACAAGGCTATTTTTGACAATGCGGAGGCGGTGATACGCAGGCGCAATCCGGTCCTGGAAATGAAACGCCTGAGGCACAATGACTCTCCTCTTGAAGGCCTCGAGTGGCACTCGTCGCAGTGACGGAGTGTCACAAAGCCTCCAGTCGACCGGCCGATACGAAAATTCCGTCTGTGTACGAGATTTCAAATAGACAAATGGATCTCACAGAGAGAGGATTAAGTGTATAACACATTTCCCTACGTCCTTCATTGAGTGTTGAACGAGAGATTATTAATTAAATCTGCGCCGCTTCCCAAGCAAGAATTGAAAAACCGGTGCATCTTAAAAAACTCTGTTGTATGCATCACACAACGCGTAAGATTCTGAGTTGATCGCTTGTTAATTTGGTCCATAAGGCATCCGTGGGAAAGATTAGCGTAATGACAAGACTATTAGCCGTAATTTTGGCGGGGCAATGCCTAAAGAGTGACAACGACAAAATGCTTGAAAATAACCAATCACTACACTGCGAATAAGGTTGGCACACCATAGAACGTCATAACTTGGAGGCCATTAGAGCTGTCGAAGGCGACAATTTTTAACAAACACTCCTTTCTTGGTACCGTAATCACTGTTGATGAGTCACCTTTATACTCCTGTTCTCCAAGCTCCAGGTACTGGGAGATCGAAGAACTGTTATATGATTGCATGAAATCCTTGTTTGATCGACCGAAAGCTATGGAAAATAATTTCTCCTTAATTTACCAGGATATAGAGTGTTCTTAGAATGTTCTTAGAAGGTATTACTCAAGTGGGGTATCGATTTCCTCCAGTTAATGATAAACAGCACAAAATTTCATTGACCGGACAGTGCGAGAGAAAAGCTTCTCTGCCAAATTTAAGTGAAATTAGGAAAAATCGAAGAGTCGTTGAAACGTAACTTTTTGAGTCTTGAATATATAAGAGCCTTAGAACTTACTGGAAACTTGACTTTGTTGTTTACATTTATCATAAAGCATCTAAAAGTTTCAGTGATCAGTATCGGTCATTAATGAGTTCAGCTAACGTAGGGCCAAATGCACAATATTCCCATATCTGGTGTTGTAAGTTCTCTAGCACAGAAATTGCGAATGTATAAGAACACCAAGCAAAAATCAAGCCGAGTCTGAGATGTCCTATAGGTATCAAATTGTCTACCTATCAAAGCACATTGCATGTCTGACTAAACTACGTTCCAAAATGATATGCAAATCATTTGCTGATTCTCAACAGGTTTGGGTTTGATTTTTCCTATCGGGCTTAGGTTTGTTCTTTTTTTTTTAATTTTGGTTTGTTTCTTCTTTTGGGTTTTGGTTTGCTTTTTTTTAAGCTTAGATTTGTTTCTTCCGCCGGGTTCAGGTTGTCATTTCAAATGTTAGTTTGTGTTTTTTTGCAGGTTTTGATTTATTTCTCCCATCAGATTATATTTTCCATGTTTCAGATCTTGATCTATTCCTTCTCTTAGGTTTATATCAATATCTCATTCGAGGTTTTGACTTCAGTTCCTTTTCTCATTACAACACCGATTTTGTTTTGCTCGTAAATGCAGACAGGGCCTAAAGGCACCACGTGAGCTTGCATTGTACCTCACCGAACATCTGCATCACAAACAGCGTCGAGGCAAACACTTCACATGGGCCACAAGGCGGAACTACGGGAGGNGAAGAGTGCGGAGCCTTGGGAACTGCCAAATTGAACTGCGATTGAACAGGCATACGAGAAAAATAAAATTTAGAGGACGAAGAGAGAGCGTCAATATATCTACATTGTGGTACGAAGAAGTTTCACGATTCGAAATATTCTTTTAACATGTGAGACGTCACGAAGCATGGAATTCATTCTGAGGCATTGTGCTCTAAAATTTGGGCTTCAGCAGTGTGTCCAAACGCGGAATGAGGCGGCAGGATTGCACAGTATGGCTATAGCCTTTAAAGGCCTCCAAAGGCTCAACAAAAGTAACTATACATGGACACTCACAGGAAAGTTGAGTTCCACAAGGCGAAGACTGCGCAATCATACAGACTGGGCGCCAAATATCACATAAAATTGCATTTTAATTGATAATAACAACAACCACATCAAAATTTGGAAATTGAAATTTTTATTGGAACAAACTAATAGATTTTTTGGCCTTGGAATTTGCGTTGGTACCGTTATTATCATTATCATCATCATTACTATTATTAGCTAGTTAGTGAAGGGCTCCGCGGCCACGTGGAATGTGGTCCAAGAGCGCGAAGAGAAGGGACCATTAGTGTGGACTAAAGAGAACGGGAAATCTACGCACAAGGCGTATTTTCTCATACAGAATCCCCTGCGCATATCCCTGTGATAACAGCAATATAAGAATGCAGAAGAAGAAAAGACAAAGAAAAGATAGCGACGAAGGCATGAAAATTGAAGGAAGTAAAGCGGGTACGAAAGATAGAAGTCCCGAAATCTAATTAACTATATCATGTAGCTGAGGTAACCTTACAGAACCCCTTGAGCTCAGAAGTCTCTATACGATACGATAAACAAACCTAAATAACCTAATCCTATGGCCAAAAATACGGTACTCCCTAAGAATAATCAATTCTATAAAAGATGGTTAAAGGGATTCAAAATTTCGAAATGGGTTATTTTGACTCGCCGGGCCTTCTAATGCTGATGACCGTCTCTCGCAACGCCCTTCCTTACAATACGAAAACGAGAAAATAAAACGCCACGTGAGGCGAGTGCAAGTGCTACGTTCACGAATTTACTGACAGTTAACCCGCCGATTTATCAAAGGGAATTTTTAACACTCCTCAGTGGGCATAAGATAACCAATAGGGTAAGGTTCGTCCGGTTTGTCTATCCTAGGTTACTGGGACTAGCGACCACTGGGGAGCATTGTTATATTACCTCAGCTATAGATAGGTCTTCTGGACTTCTATCCTTCGTGCCCACTTAGCTTTTTTCAATTTTCATACATTCTTCACTACCTCTTGTTAGCCTTTTCTTTCTCTTTTTTCTTAAATCGCTTTCTGTACGCGTAAGGAATCCTGCGTGAGAAGACACCTGTGAATAGGTTCCACGTTTTTCAACAGTTCATGCTAAATTGCTCATTCTTCTCTTCGCTCCATTAGGATCACATTTCGTATGGGTAGGGAGCTTTAAACTAACTAATAATCATGAATTTTTTCTACATTCCCCACGATTTGGCTCACGGGTACACCAAAGAAACAGTTCATTTCAATCTTACGTAATAATTTGCTTCCGTATCGAAACTCGTATGTGAGGCTTACTTGCGTTTAAAGAGAGCCCTTATAATTTAATAATAAAATAACTGAAACCATCAATCCCAGTAAAGAGAAGGAGAAACGTGAAGGAAGCACCTCTAACTTCAAAACGCCAAAGTATTTCCATACTCAAGCCTAAGCATGCTGAAAAACAACCTAACTATAGAGCAGCCTAACGCAGGGAACGTGTACACATATGGCGTACATCGCGACCAACGTGTTAAGAAAGTGGAATGATGGTTAGACATTTATCTCACTCCTTTGCCCCTGGCCAACTCTTCAGGCACCCAATTTCTCTGTTGCTCTTGGGCACGTCAAACCGCGATAGCGACGCTTCAGAACTGCTCTTCACCCTCTGCTTGGCACAATCCCGACTCAATTCAATCGCAGTTCGCCCGAGCTGCGATGAACTCGAGCCGTGTTCGGGGGATCTCAGGGCGCAGCAGAGGCCGGAGCGACACAAAGCGGCTCTTCGGAGCCGTGCGCTCCAGCCGCGTTGCCGAGGAGCGCCAAAAGCAGCGCATTAATTTAACGAAGCGGCAACGCGGCCGCCAGGATGAGGAGAGCTAACGATGCGGCCTTCTGTCCGGCCTGATTCTTCTTCTTCTTCTTGATGTTGATAGTATACGTGGTGTTATTGGCGGTGTTGCTGGCATGTGATCGCGTTGCTGATGGTGGTGGTGTATTGGTGTTACTGATGAGGGTAGAGTAGGGACGTTGTGAGTGGTTGTATTTAGTGTACGTGACTGGCGGTGGTGTGGAACTCTTATTCGTGGTGGTATGGAAGGGCTGGTGGTTGAATGTGATGGTGTTGTTGGTAGTAGCAGTTCATTAAAATTACTGATGGAGGTTAAGTAATGGTGTTGGTTGTATGTAGTGTTGCCAGTGGTGTTGGTGCTCCTGCTGTTGGTACACCTACTACTGTAGGCCAAGCCGCGTCGACGTTATCAATTATTCTACTGGTTGTGCGTATTTGCTCGCTCCCGCGTTCTGCGAACGAGAACTCCTGTGGTTTTAATGACTGCCACAATTTCCACGTCACTGTATAGCGCCACGGCTGCTACTAACGATGAGAGCGTTGGCAACACACGCCATACCTTTGGTTGCGACTTCCACATTTCGTTAAGGAATACAGCGGCGCCTTCGCCTCAATACGCCTTTGAGTCGCCTCCACTGACGCTCTAAAATAAGCAGAACCGACGGTTGTTATTGCAGTGGCGATTGTTCGCCGCGATGGAATAAGGTTGCGAAGACTGCAGCGCGCACCGTCGTCACAACAGAAGGCTCTCGTTGAGGTGTCCTGGCAAGTGAACTTCTTCCGCACACTTTGCCTGCTCTTTGTCACATATGTTTTGCTTGAGCTTTTTCAGACGTGTTGTCGGCTTTGATCCTCATGGCAAAGAACCAGTTTCTTCTCTTCCTTTCCAGGTAGCAGAAAGATGATCATTCTTGAACCGCACACAATTTTGATGATGCTCATGGGGCGACATGCATGTGTAAGGGAAACGCGGTCTTTCTTGTGGCTGGATGGAAGCCCTCGATGATTATTTTGTATAAGCTGGAGCGTTGATAGGTGATCCCGCAGCAACACCAGGTGATGCCCGCCGCAACACCAGGTGATGCCTGCCGCAAACCAGGTGATGCCCGCAGTAACACCAGGTGATGCCTGCCGCAACACCAGGTGATGCCCGCAGCAACACCAGGTGATGCCCGCAGCAATACCAGGTGATGCACGCAGCAACACCTGGTGATGCACGCAGCAACACCAGGTAAGCACCACCAAGAAGATCGTCTGCTGCCCACTCCGTTGCTGTAATCCAGGCTCTGAAGTTTTCATCGACGAAATCATCGTCACTTTTTCAAACGCAAGGAGGCTGCCAACTCAGGCGTTAATTCATCACACAAGAATGATGGCGGAGGATTGATCAAGTTTGATCGTAATCCTAGAGCATCTGTGCCCTGATTCGGGATTAATTACCGCCGATGGAAGATAAAACTCGCTCAGCTTAGCATTCGGTGTGTTACGAAAATTAACGCCACATGAGCTCATCAACTATCAATTCGGAAGAAATAGACGTCACAATTTCGGTAGGAGAACTTAAACATAGGAAACTTTCAGGTAGTGATAAGTCGCACGGTACAGAAACACGGAAATCCCAAGTAGATTGTGATAGAAATATCAACAGTTCCATGCAACGAGAAACGTTCACGCAGTGATGACTCTGGAGTGCAAGAAAATGCAAACCTCGTTTGAATTGCGATTGCAGTGCAGGCCTCGCAAGGTGCGCCGTGAATTCACAACGTGAGCAGCGAGACCTAGTGTAACTTTTGCGCCGGGGAGCATTTATACTCCCGTACAATATTGGCCACCCAAGCGTGCTTCTCTATTATTTTTTAATTTCATCGATGGGGCTGCGAAAAGCTTAGACTGAAGAGTGGAGATAGTAACATAAAATTTTCGACCATTCTATATTTAGCCGCTGGAACGATCGGAATTTTTAGCTTTAGATGTGCTGGAAATTTACACACACACACACTGCATACACAGAAACACCATCTTCTGTCACGTTGAAATCAAGCTGTGCATGGCGGACGTACGAGTGCTCGTCCTGACGCCGGATCTGCGTACTGAACTCGAGGAACAATCATCATTCGTACTTAACGTCGTCCCAGGGCACGCTTTTCAACAAAGGCGTGCTTTCCTACAAAGATTCTTTTAATTTTTTCAGATGTATGTACACTGGAAAAAGATCGTTTATACCGGGAGAGGTCAAGCAGCGATGAGTGAACTCAATTCAAGCTTTGTTATTAAAAATCGGAATTTCGGCGAGTTTGCCAGTCCAAAATTGAGAAATACTACGTGCTCAAACCGAGTTAAGTCTTCCTGGCTAGAGAAGAGGTTGAAATTCATAATAATGACTTTACCTCGCACATAATGGCTCACTTACAGCTGGTGCGAGCATTTTCCAGCGAGGAGCTCAAGTCGAGGACGAAATCAGAGTTAGCGAAGCAGCAGGCGACCGTTGTTGGTGTGGGCGGCAAGTGTAAGTATTGATCGGAAATGGAAGATGTTTTTTTCGAGGATCACTTCTGTATTTCACAGGCATTTGGTGCTCAGAAAAGCCTACGTCCCGGGACTGGAACATTACGTCACTCTCACGGAGCGGTGTCCACGCGAGGGCGCTAGGGAATGCGGTGTTGAATTAGTCGGTGGTGACGTGTTGTTTGAGGTCTGTGGTACTGACGGTGGTGGTTGGTTATGGCTGGTAGACTTCACACTCATGACCGGCCCCAGTAGCAGCCACAGCATCAGTAACGTCACCAGCAGAAGCAGCAATGGCGTCAAGAAAACGGAGTTCCTAAAGACAGATATTCCCAGTACTTCACCTCTGACACACCACCAGAGCTCCACAGCAGTGGTGGAGGCGCCAGCAACTGCACAACTGGCAAACATGTCTGCCACCCCACAAGGCTACATTTATGGACACCGAGACCGCAGCAACGTCTCGCAGATAAAACATTTAATTGCCAAGGGATTCACTGCATTGTGGCTGTGTGTTGGGTCATTGTCTTCCAGCACTGCTGTGGCGTAATGAATTTGGCTGCTCATCCGATGTGTAGAGTCTCACTCTCACCACCAGTAGCCCCAGCGTTATTAAAGGCCTCAGTGCCACCACTAGTGGTCTCAGCGTATTTGAGGCCCCAGTGTCGCCACCAGAGGCCCCAGCGTCGCCACCAGAGGCCCCAGTGTCGCCAGCAGAGGCCCCAGTGTCGCCAGCAGAGGCCTCAGTACCGCCACCAAAGGCCC
>VOMN01052454.1:0-12732 GCA_014899125.1 Orchestia grillus | reverse complement strand
GCTGCCAAATTCACAATTTTTAAGGTATCCTCATGAAATTTAGAACAAATTTACTGAAAATGTCAACGTATCACACAGTCTTCCAAGAAAAGGCCTAAAAAATGGGTTTCCTTTTTTTTGCGTCACCTTGTATACGCTGGACAATTACACGAGTAATTAGTTAAACATGACTACTTTTAAGGTCTTTTATTTTCTTGGAAAAAATTCACAAGCTTGGAAATCTCGTGCACTAAATACAAGACAATCTATCCATAATTCCATGAGCAGCTTGGTATGTAATCTTGTATGAAAAAACTATCTTACAGAAGATATCCACAAAAAAGTATCCTTCGAGTTAATATGCTGAAAATATCATGTATATGGTACCTGTTAACTATAAGACAGTTAACTCTGAGTCAGAATAGCCTAACTGAAACGGTATCAATGATACATAAAATTAGTAATATTCGAATGCTATGTACTCATTTCTGCAGAATATGAGGTCGCAGGATCCAGTCTTCATTTATGAACGCCTGACACACCTTAAATCTCAAAATATTCACGGTTATAGAAATGAAGCTGCATTTGAGAACACTCGGTAATCGTTTATATACTTGAAAATCTTGCCTCAGATGATTTTTGAGTACGAAAACAATCCGCTTTCAGTCTTTATAGACAATTTTTCTCCGTGATTCTTCGTTACTTGCATCCGGGATAATATTTCAATAGGTAGCATTCCATCGCATATACCTTATTTGGGAACCTAAAATCCGTTTTCATTGATGAAAACTATAATAACAAAACATTTCCCGAGTCTCTCCACTTCCCGAACAAAGAACGTGCTGTAATTCTCTCCCTTAATTAAAGCAAGTATACACCAACAATTCTCTCTTGGCACACACAAATTTCACTCAATCCACACACACACACACAGCTGCTGATGCATTCCACTCCCGCCATTCACCAGCATGATTCCCCTCGAGATTTTCGTGGGCTGAATTTACTTTAAATCCCACGGCAGTATTTGTACGGCGCCCACGCCGTGCTCCTGGTGTACGACGTGACGGCGCCCGCCACCCTGGACGAGCTGCACGACTGGGTGGCGGCGGTGAGGCGCGCGGCACGACACCACGACCGGCCGCCCCTCATGGCGCTGGTGGCCAACAAGGCCGACTTGGAGCACATGAGACAAGTTAGTCAAGCTCCATGGAGCACATGAGANGAGACAAGTTAGTCAAGTTCCATGGAGTACATGAGACAAGTTAGTCAAGTGGCGCCAGTGAGCGAAGCTAGTCAAGGGGCACCCATGAGCCAAGCTAGTCAAGTGACGCCCATGAGCCAAGCTAGTCAAGTGGCGCCCGTGAGCGAAGCTAGTCAAGCGGCGCCCATGAGCCAAGCTAGTCAAGGGGCACCCATGAGCCAAGCTATTAAAGGGGCACCCATGAGCCAAGCTAGTCAAGTGGCGCCCATGAGCCAAGCTAGTCAAGTGGCGCCCATGAGCCAAGCTAGTCAAGCCCTAACTCGATGGACGCCGCGGGACAAGCTGCTCGATCAGAGCTGAGGGAGACCTCGCGACTCACCACCAGTCGGTACATTGGGCTCGCATCTTTTACATTTTAGAGTCTGATTCCTTTTCTTGCTCTGATGGTGGTTGTAAAGCAAAAGATTCACTATCTAGATACAAGCAGTTTGCTAAACTATTGTACAGTACTTGCTTGTTTTCGAAGAGCTGAAAGTTAATGTACATACAAAAAAACGAGTAATTATACTAGAGATGGGTACTCACAGATTGTAGTTCACTCCGTGACTTCATGGGGTGAGAGAGCTACCGCTTTATGTTGCGAGAACTAGAGTATTTTAAAATATTGAATTGTTTGGACGTAAATTCAAATAAGTCTTGCGATGGTTTCATAAATGTTGCAGTTATATGTGTTTCAACTAACTCCTTTGGTGATTATAGTTTCAGTTTCTTTTGGGAAAAGCGGTTTTGGCTTTCATGTAACCCACGGGTGCTTTTACAGTTGCGGGAAAATTTGAAGAAGTACCGAAATTTTTTTTCAGAAGCACTCGAGAACTTTTCATACGTTTTTCATCGTGGGAAATTCAAGGCCAGGTAAAAATTTCTCAGGCAGTAACAGAGCATAGTTTTTCTTAATTATGCGGCTACAATGTTGACTTCATAAGCTGTTGTTCATTCCCTCCTGAAATATTTTTCTCTATGGTTTTGAAATATACTTCAGCAGAGACCTCAAGGAGAGCTTAAACTCCTCGCATTCCGATCAATGAATGTGTACCTCCGCCGAGTCAGCAAATCCAAAAATCAAGTAGTTTAGATTAAAAATACCACTGTTTTTCTAGCTTATGAACTAGATTGTCAATTCGTAAGACGAATCGAACAAGCTCGACACGGCGCTAAGGTCGATACATGTGAACTGGCTGCTTAAAATATCAGAACTGATTTTTCATTTTCATGGTCGCATTTTCAGCAAAATTTCGTAATTCGTTGAAAAAATCTATGTATCTTACTCAAGAATAATTTCTGAAGATATTATGCACTGTAACGACGCCTGAAAACATTTCAAAATTGACTCTCAGTATATTCCCTGAAACTCAAAATCGAGCTCTTGACCTTATCATATTTCTTTTCATAAATATAAAATAATTCAAAATTACTCGAATGAGTACGAAGGACAGAAAATATAATCAATCTGTTCGAAGGCATCTCACTGAAGAATCACAGAATGAAAGCGAATCGTAATTAGTTTTCTACCAACATATCCTTGGCCAGAATTACGTTTTGCAATATGAAATTAATTTTTTGCAGGTTAAGAGCGAGAGACATCACAGATTTGCCGGTGACCACAACATGCTTTCTTACGTCATGTCAGCTAAAACTGGAGAAGGGGTAGCTCTTACTTTTCAGAAGGTAAGAAATTCGCAAATTTTTATTAGCTACGAAATTTATCCCCCAATTCACTAAACTTGGTTGGGTGGCTGTTTGCGAATATTCTTATTCGTTTATGTACATGTATCACTGTAACTCAATAGTGACGACTATTGTGGGGTATCGTGTAAAGGCTTCCCTAATTATGTAAGGGTGTATAATGGCAGTGGCAGTATTGTAGAACTCGTCAATAATCAGAGTTCACTTTTATTAAAGGTATTCAGAAACATTTGCGTTAACGAAGCTTTGAAACAATGACTATTCTGAAGTATAGGGAACTGTTGCTTCTAATTTCATTGACACCGATTTTGAACGAAGTGAAAAAAATGTGAAAATAAATCTGCGTTGCTTAAAGCTGGATTCCTGATATTCTATTATTTAAGGCTTTACGTCTGTTATTCTTTCATTCGAATCTGTCATTTGTATGAAGGTATCTGTTATTTTCTCATTCGAGGGTATGTATCTGTTATTCATACGAAGGTATCTGTTATTCTCTCATTCGAGGGTGCGTATCTGTCATTCGTATAAAGGTATCTGTTAGTCTCTCATTCGAAGGTGCGTATCTGTCATGCGTATGAAGGTATCTGTTATTCTCTCATTCGAGGGTGCGTATCTGTCATTCGTATGAAGGTATCTGTTATTCTCTCATTCGAGGGTGCATATCTGCCATTCGTATAAAGGTATCTATTATTCTCTCATTCGAGGGTGAGTGCCTACTTTTACGTTGTTCTAGTGTGGACATTTTCATTTCTTATTATTCTAGCGAGAATATTGACATTACATTACAAATATTATCATGACTATGCTGCTGGACGTGAAGGAGAGGAGTACATCGCTGGCGGTTCATTATTTTTATTACATTTTCTCGTTCTGGATTCATTAATAATGTTGAGCTCCACTTATTTCATGCAATAGCTGAACAGTGGAAGTAAGTCTGTTATATCCTTCATGAAAAGCGATTTTTCAAAATATGAATTTAAATATAGCATCAAATTTGACGCGGTGGCGTAACTCCTGGATATCAGATTCATAATATGCGATTTATTACAATAGCTAAGAATTACACTGACTTAGAGTTGGAAACTTTAAAAAATGATATGTATGAGGCTGAAGCAGAGCTCCTTAATTGGTATCAGACTCATATTGTGTGATTCATCTCAGTGGATGAATTGCAATAAATTAAAAGTGAAGAACTTAATTTTAGGTATGGCAGAACTTCTGGATATCAAATTTACATTTCGGGATTCATTGCAATAGTGCCGAACGACATTAAATTAAAGAGCTTAATTAAAAATCCCATTTGAGGTGGTTGCCGAGCTGCTGGGCATCAGATTATCGAAGGCGCAGCAGGAGGAGCAGCAGCCCGTGGTCACGGCAGACATCTCCACCTACGCCGAGCCCGCGGCCAGTGCCATCCCGCCGTCTGGAGCCGCCTCGTCCTCCATATGTTGTGTCATGTGAAGCCGTAAATGCCTCGTTTGTTCAGTGTATTTGTATAACAAGTTTTTTAAGTGTTCTTGAACTGAAATTATCGTGGAAATGTTATTTAAAAGGTAAAACTAGGGTCCTGATCAAAGACAGGTGTGTAGCGTTGATGTAGCGTCAAATTACATTCAATATCGTTTTAGTGATCGAAATATAGAGTAATTTAAAATGACGATGAATACCGAGATGTGCGCAGGGATGCTCATTTAAAGGCTTACCCTATCTGAAATTAGCGCAGTTGTGTGGTTGGCTTTAGGCATTTCTTCGCATCGATGGTAGTTTTACGAATTTCGGCAGATTTGTGCAGACTATTTCTACGGGCTTCTAGCCGGTAGCTGTTGGCAGATCGCGGCAGTCATGTTGTAAAGCGGACACAACAAGCGCGCCTTTGCGCTGCCACTGCGCTGGTGGCCAGTGAACTCGGCGATATTAACTGCGCCGATTTTTAATAAGGTGTGTCCAATGTCCAATTATGAGTCGAATTTTGAAAGTTTCAAAATTATTACAGCGATCACAATCTTGTTAAAAAATGTCACTGTAATAATTTTCATCCCTCGAATCATATTAAAAATAAATTTCCGACTGTAATTTTCAATCATTTTTAGTGTTTTGAATGCCAATGAAATAAAAACAGTCTTTTGATTGAGAAAACGATTTTTTCAAGATGTAAAATAAATTTGAGTTGTTTCCCAATGATATGTTATAATTTTGTGTTCTGCAATAAATTTACAAATTTTAATAGCAAGGTTGAAATTATTTTATTTCTAATCGTCTACTGTGGGCAAAATTAAAACTAAACTGCCTGTTTGAAAATCTTAATAATTGTGTTTTCACTCGTAAGCTGCTCTAAAATAAACACTTTACCGTTCTCTTGGAGCCATGTGATATATTTGTTGTGATTTCTTGCCTGTTTATTGCTAAGAAACTAAAAAATTTGATTACCAAAGTTTTCTTAAAATCTAACGATTTTTTGCAAATAAAAGAATAAAAAAACACTGAAAATCAGAAGTCCAGTTGTGAGCAATAAAAAATTCACCATTGACTAGTTGGAAGAAAAAAATGTTTCACCATGGATTTGTGTATCTAGTTGAAATGTACATGTCTTACTGAGCAGAAGCGCGCAATGAATTTATATTGTACGCAGTATTATAAGTCTAAACACAATAAAAATGTTACCTTTCTTCATTTTTCATTGAACACCGATTGAAATTTTGCTTACAATTCCTACATAGAATCATGATATTCTGGCCTTGCAGCAGGAAAATTAGCACTCATGATAACACCTTCGCTGGGAGCGAGCCCCTCGCACTCAACCCGGCAACGCGTGGGTTGAATGCAACGACTTCGTTGTACGATGAGAGCAGTCAACTTTGTTCAGGAAATATGAGCATTTAAGGGAACGAAAAGTAGAAGACCTGTTGCACTTAGGATTCCCTGTACCTCGGACTTAGAGTTAATTTTGACCCAGCCTGCAGATTATTCAGAAAAATGTTAATGGTATTTCCGAAATCTACAACGAGGAGCAGATCTCAAAACTTCAACAGTCCCTGAGCTAACACTAACTGTTTCTTGAAAAGTCTGCAGAAGTTGCTAAAATCAGCACTAGGTCCGAGGTACATAAGGTCTAAGCAACGTGTAACAGACTCTTCTAGATTCAAATCGATAAGTGCAGTACAGCGCCGCAATTTGCACGTCGTTGTATCATGAAAACTTCCATTCACCAGAACTTTTCTGAGACAAAAGTTAATAGCTCACGACAGTCCTTTCAGTTATTTATGACAGTTAATACATTGATGGGTGGGTACTTCTTCGCAACCAACATAAGATTGATCATGAATAATTCACGTATGTAAATTTAGGCCAGCGAACACTCAGATCATTCATCCGTTGACACTATTTTGTAAACACTACTAATGTTAACTGTTAACTGATGTGTGACTAATCGCTACCCGTGACTGCAGTGCCTGGTAAAGCCTCAAGTGTCGGAATTCACCCTGCGGTCAGCGGCCCAGAATTCAGCCGAGCGGAATTCAACTGTCAAATTTCAACACTCTGACATCAACGATTGATGGTCACTTGTTTACCGGCGAATGTTTTCTCAGTTTCTAAATCCCTCTCTTTGTTCCTCGTCATGTCAAAGTTCCTTAGTTTATTACTAAAACGAGAAATGCAAGAAATTGGAAGTAGCAGAAATGAATCGTGAAGAACTTCAGCGAAGATGTCAACCTGCGCAGCTAAAAAAGACAGACGACGCAGTAAACTAAGATCTAAATTCATTTCTACTAGTGAATACAATTAAAAGTGCTTCGAATGCTCAACCTCAGTTTGGTCAATTAACTTTTGTGGTGTCACCGAGAAGGTGGAGATGCAAATAGAGTGAACGTTTGATCAGTCAATTTTAGAGTAATAAAAAAGCAAATGAATTACCGTTGTATTTTTCCTGGTGTCTTAACTGTGAAAAAATGTTTCTTTGAGTTTTGGAGAAGCATTAAAGGTATATTCCTCTTGTGTAAACACGTCAGGAATACACACTTCTCTAACAAGATGGAGACGAGCTTGTGCCAGGGCGGGGCATGGCCCCCTAAGAAGGGGTTGCAAGATTTGGCCCCATGTCAACACCTGAAAATATCGACATATTCGAGTTACGATTCAGTATGAAATGAAAATAGTCTAAAATAAGTGTTCAGAAAATACTCTGCAAATGGATAATTCAAGACAAAGAAATAGGAGTTTCAAAGAAGGACTACTAAACAAGGTAGACCAATCTACAAGCCAGAAGTTAAAGGGCCAATACCTGGGCTTCTTCCACCTGAGACGGGAGTCTCTCCGTGGGTAGAGGGGGACGACGCAGCGAGGGTTGCCCCCTGCGCGGCTTGTGCCAACCAACCACGTTGCTCCTTCGTGGTTGCCAGACTCGAGTTTGAACAGAGATCAACGTAACAAAAAATGTAGCTAGGCTGTACACAAAGCCTTGATATTAAACACTGAGAGTAATTAAGATAAAATACACAGCGCTGGGGCTCATTTCTGCGATGCAATTTAAAGTGCACAGATTCAATTGGTGCATCACAACCTGAAAAAAGCAACACACCGCTTCCCTTGGTGCGCTGTAGACGCTTTTAGACAACGAGCAACGCGCAATCAAGCACACGCTGTCGCACGGGGCTCTCCAGACACCACCAAACACTCGGATTTTTTACTCAATCGCGTGTGCACCCCACGAGGGGAGGACTTCTACCGTCACTGCAACACTTTTCTCGTTCGAGTTCACATCTGATTATCTACTCGCTTGAAAAGCTCGTTGCACTCATTTCATCAAAGTATCTTGCAATTGTGGGTGTGGATAAAGAAGGGGATTCGTTGACGTCTCTACTGCGAGGTGAGTCACTAAAACAAGGTTCTTTTGTTTGGGTCGAGATGTGTCATGTTACACGGAGTGGTCTATTTTTATCTTTATATCTCTAGCGAGAGAGACGCCGGGAGCAGCATGAGAACATCGTCCCTCATGTAAACCCAGTAAAGTTATCTAGAATTTCATTGTAAAACATGCTCTGAACATATTTCATTTGCGATACATGAATCACGACGTGCTTGGAAAATACACTTCAAATATTCCTCTATTCAGTTTTCAAATGATCTTGTAAGTTTCAAAATCGTATATAACTACTTACAAGTGTCGAGGTAACATTTTTCTGAGCGGAATTTTACTCGGATACGATTTTTGCAATCACGTTAATGTTTTTTTCGCTAGCGGAGCCAGATTGTAAGTCAAGAAAGTGATATTCCACGGAATGATCTGTTGATGTAGAGGTGATGGTACACCTTGTACTGCGAATTGACAACAAGCTAATCTTAGACAACAGCGAAATGATATTTCAAATTGTCAGTCATGTATCATTACAGTGATTTTCTAATCATTTCAGCCTTGTTGAACAACTAAATATTCAAAGTCAAGTCCGCAAGTAAAGCCTTTGCCAAGTCAACGTACGGGAATTATATTGATTCCCCATGAAACCCCGAGGATCCGTGATTTCATCCCTCTCATGAGAGTTATTTTATTTTTCAGACTTGAATTTTTCAGAATCGCACCACAATTTTTAGATTTGGATGAGACCAGATTTTGGGTCTGAGATGTGACAGTTTGTTTCACGTACTGTGGCGCTGTGTGGTGATGACGTCGTCGGAAGTTAAATCGTGGATAGAATGTCTCCCGTATGCGATGAAACTTCACGAGATGCAAATGGTAGCGAGCAGCAGATCCTGGTTTTCATTCTGTGAAGTACCACTTTAGAATATGGTCTGGAAACATTCCTAGCAAACCGTTTCATAGAATACTAGGATTGACTGGCTATCTTCCAAACGCACAATCAAGAATTAGAAGAGTACATGTTTGCACTTCACCATTGAAATAATGTTTGAAATACCTAATAGAAAAATTAAACTCTCACCATCCTGTGACTACTATGCATAACGTAGAATCCTGTAGAAAAGTATGTTTTCTTTACTTTCGTTAATTCCCTGCATCTTTCTCAGTCAGCTAAAGAATAATTTCCTCAGACAGTTTAGTTTTACGTCTCCGTACGTTTGTTCTTTTTCTCTCAATCCACCCGTTCAGGCAAACGTTTAAGCATTTATTTTAACCATACTCACTGTCGTCATTCTTGTCACGTGACACTGACACGCTATAGTCGAATCCCGTGCACGAGCTGATCTCATTCCGCATAATGCGGAATTAATTATTGAACTACACTTCTAACACTGAATTCCCAAGATTCTTTGCGTTTATTTGTTTTTCTCACAGAGGCCCTGAGTATTAATATCATTTCGTCATATGCTGCGTTAGAAGTAAATCGTGCGAAGGCCATGTGAATCTCATTGAACACATCACTGATTCTTCTCAGTCACGTCGAACAAAGAGCATTACTTGAGACTAAAAAATGTCGTTCATTCTTGCGGCGGCAAAGACTGAGAAATGATCTTGCGGTGGTCGCGAAGACCAACGAATGAAGTAAAAACATAAGATATTTTAGCCCTTACTACCCTGAGCCAGGAGATATTCAGGGGGTAATAGAAGTATATCTGCTGGATAAAGTACACTGGTTCAGAAACCTCTCGTACTGCCGATAAAAATGAATAAAGACCATTCGTTCAAAAAATCCTGTGATTAATTTAAAAGACCAAAATTCTCAAAGCTGCGAGTTGAAAGAAATGTCGAGGAAGGCCCGTTTGATTGTATCTGTTTACTTTTTCCATTCAGGAATTAAGAGGTCGTTCTGTTTTGACTACAGTATAATTTTATCATGACTGAGTTGAAAGAAACTCGTGGAATTATTGATAGGAAGTGTCGCTTTTTTATTTTTTACGTTGCAGACGCGTTCTTAACGAACTCTAGATTTTTGAATCTCATTGGCAACTAACTTCAAAAAATTATTGCATTCAATGTTTGATGTATTTCATTTCATTTTGAACAGACCAGCTAATCTACAACTGCATTTCATCCCTCAGTCAGGTAACAATACTGATAATTATCAGACTGCGTAATTACGCAAGTTAATTAAAATGATTGTCGCGACGATGCGATGTCGTCGCGCTCAATCAGATTTAACCTGGGACACGCGACCAGGTCTCGAATTAAGTTCAGAGAATGAAGGTCACGAAATAGTGTATAAGTATTCTTATACGTAAGTATGATCGTATGCGAAGACACTGCTATTTTCCTTAGCTTGGAACTCAGTTCAAAGGAAGAACTGAAAAGTTAGAAATGGAGCAACGAACACCAGTGGTGACTGAACCTGACGCTCTCAAATATACCTTGCATGAGGAATGCCATACACTCGTAGGTGTAATGTAGAACTAATGTCATCCGTGAACAAAATGTATTGTTAAGAGATTTTCACACAATTTCTGGAAGACTGATTATGTCTCCCAAGGATCATAGGAACATACAAAGATGTTAGTTACCCCCCACCCCTCCCCTCCGTACTCTAGTATGACAAATACTAAGAAAACATTTGTTTACGACTGCTGCAGTGGACAGCGCTCATTCCTGTCGCTGCTTTTGTTTATGTCTGACGGCCATGCAGAGCAAGCACTGCAGCAAGCGGGCAGCCCTCGAACTGGCCGTGATTGTGTTGTTAGAGCAGCTAGTCCATGCAAATTAAACTAAACTTAACAGTGAGCTGTGTGACGCCTAGGCGCTAAAACCTATCAAAAATTAGCTCTGAAATGTTGACGCAATTGCGATTTTGTTTAAAATTAAGTTTCCTATGGAACCGAGGACAAATTTAATGGAGGAAATATATAGTTAATTTGCTCGTCAATATCAAATGTTGCTGAAGTTACACTGACCTGTGAGTATGACCACAGTTGCTAAAACATTAATAGCGTAAAATTTAGCATTAATGAAATATGAATGAAACTTGGAATGTACTATCACACACCCAGTGAATAACTATGGGAGATGAAATCTGAACTTTAAATGTTCAAGTGGTTTCGTCTTGGGAATTTTTCGAACCATTACCTATGTAGTTCGCCGTACACTATTGGGATAAATGATAGCAAGTTTGCGTATTGAACTCATTTCTGTGGAATCGAGTTTTTATTTGATTAATTTAGTTTCATTTCCTCTGATGCTGAAAGTAGTTTTGTTATTTGTTACTTATTTTTTTAGTTGTGTAGAGTGACGTATAAAAAACTGGTCGCAATTCAATAGAATTTATGAGGTGTCTATATTATGATACATACTTGAAATGTATCTTATAGATCATTCTTCGCTTCAGTTTTACGACAATCATTACAATTTCCTTGCTTTATACTTTCGACCAGTGGTTAATACGTCAATGCCAAAAAATTAGAGTAATCTCCAAAGGAGAGTACACTACAAATGGCCTGTGAAACTTTTTACATCTGTCCACGCTGAGTGATAGCAGCTCAGATGGATAAATTATCAGTGACTACAGATGATCAAATTAAAAAAAATACAACTGATGCGATAAAGAACATCAATATATATATATATATGTACTAGACATTTATACCAGCTTGGTTTCGCAAAAACATCAGTGTATCTCCCATAAAAAGATGAAACACGCGTAATAAAAAATCACTTCAATAATTAAAAAATTATTCCATGTTTTTAAAACATGACAATAGAAAATAAAAATAGGAAAACACCCACAATGTAACTAAGTTCGAATAATTCATCTAAAACATGGACACGCATTTTGCGGCGCTGAGTCGTGCAAGATGCAATGGAGTTGAGGTTAAATCCGAGTTCAAGGTTGGCCTAATTTAGACTGTATAAAAAGATTCCATAATGTTGGGATCTACGGAGTTATCGGTTGCGTCTATGATTGAATGATTGATAACTGATCAAATTCGAAAGGATGGTTTAAATTTTCTCAGTGTGCTTTAGAATTTGAATGAGGAGGTTTTCTGTAGCGGTCTTTCGGTTTCATGGCTGATACCTATATGCTCAGAGAGGAGAAATCCAACCCTTCTGGACGTACTGCCAACATATGAACCATTGCAGACTACACAAGTCAATTTGTCTATAGTTTTGGAGCGAACGTCAAAAGGTGAAGTGTCCTTATGTGTAAAAAATTCAAACTCTGGAAGATTTTTTCGTTCGAAATTTAAAATATATTTGGGGACAGTGACTAGAGAGATAGTTCATGAGAGACTGCACGGAGTTAGTGCAACTTTCATCGGAGTATGGTAACGAAATAAAAACATTTTCTTTTTCAACAGCATGAGTCTCAGGACTGCCTGAATAAGTCTTATTGAGAAAACTTTAAAAATTTTATCCAATAGATACATAAGATGCCCTTTCTGTGCCAAGATGCTACGTAGAAAATTAATTTCGCCATCGAAAGCCTTATAAGTAGTGTATAAATGGTAAGCTATGTGTATTAAAGTTTTGATAGCATTAACTTTGTATAAGAAAGGTATTTTAATATAATAACTTGTACCAAGTCTAGTATATGTTATATTCATGTGAATGCCACAGGACAATTTAGGTCCACTGAGTGAAGCAAGAATGTCTTAGGAAAGAACGTCTAGAAAAATTAGAACGCCACGTCGGGACTACGTCTGGCCATTCTACCCTGAACCAAATTCTAAGGATACGTTCTTCGACTCTAATGACCTCATGCGATTTGTTTCTCCAGAGCTATTTGAAAAATAAAGCTTATGAAACACCTCGAATGAACTCGCAAGGTTTACGAGAGTGTAACATCCACAATGTTAACGAGATTAAAGACAACCATGAAATGATTCGGAAATCGATGAGGGCAATGAGAGACCGATGCCAAAAGTGTCTCGCA
>VOMN01052452.1:0-32097 GCA_014899125.1 Orchestia grillus | reverse complement strand
TTTAAGGTTCATTTTAACTTTAGTTCCCGAACTCTGCGTGCATAGGATAAAACTTCTGGCTTGTTAGTAATTGCTCGGTCCAGGCTCGAGTTTGCAATTAATTTCTAAGCACGAAAATTTCGCTCACATTTAATCTGAGATCACAGCACGGGGAACTGTACAGCAGTCGGTCGGTATTGAAATTCATTGAAATAACATTGATCATTTTAAAATGAGTTCCTCTGTAGGTCAGCCAAAAAATACATATAATATTTTTTTTTCTCTTCAAAGGCCTTTTATATCAAAACTAACCAATCAAGTTATCTAGCAAAAAAGCGTTCACGAAAAAATGGTCAGCTGATTTTTCAAGTCATCGACGTCATCTCCAGCCAATGACTTCCCAAGTGTAGGATGACTAATAACCGACCGTGAAGCATATTGAGCGAATTGAGGTTTCCAAGGCGAAGGTAAATTCTTATCCCATCTAAAGCCAACGATTTATTGATTTCCATTGAAGTTTTGCATACATGCACTAAGTATTTATGGGCGATGCGGATGCACTAAGTATTTATAGGCGATGCGGGATTAAGCTTTGACCCAAACGAAACATTACCGAACCAATCCCCAGAACACGGTAAGGCAGGGCAGGTGGGGCAGAGCTCACGTTCAGTCTGATGGTTCATTTCTTGCCTTTAGTGTAAATTTTTTTTTTTTCATATGCTACAGACAAGATTTGTGTTACCAGATTAAAGTGATGCACCTCGGGGAACCTCACTATGTTGAAACATTGCTTTAATATGGATGCTATATACTGTACTGAAACGTGTTTACAACTGCAATACCTGCCGACTTGGGATACCTGCCGACTTGGGATACCTGCCGACTTGCGATACCTGCCGACTTGGGGAACCTTCCGACTTGGGGAACCTGCCGACTTGGGATACCTGCTGACTTTGGANTTGCGATGCCTGCCGACTTGGGATACCTGCCTACTTGCGATGGCTGCCTACTGGCGATACCTGCCTACTTGCGATACCTGTACGATTATAGTACCAGAATACCTGCGGTACCAAAATACTTGCAATACCTCCACGCCTGTAATATCAGAATTCCTGCGGTACCAAAATACTTGCAATACCTGCACGCCTGCAATACCAAAATTCATGCGGTACCAAAATGCTCGCAATACCTGCACGCCTGTAGTACCAGAATTCCTGCGGTACCAAAATACTTGAAATACCTGCCTATAGTTATACTTGCCTACTAACGATACCTGTATACTCGTAATACCTGCCTACTTGCTATACCTGCGTACATGCGATACCTACAGCTTATCACGGGTTATTGTATTCTAGAAAGAGCTCAAAACTTCATCATATGGTTGGAGAATGCGAGAGAAAATCAAACTATTCACTGATTTTTTCGTGGCATTTTTCAAACAATATGACTGAAACCATAGGAAACATCAGAACGTGCCGCCATGGCTTTAGCTTATTGTTAGCCCCTTGGTATTTGTTATTTCAGATTCTATGTGGAGTACAAACCGTGTTTAATAAAGTTACTTTTTAGAACCACGGAGAATAGCAACTCTTGAAGAAAACCGAACATTAAGTTTTTGGTGAGACTTCAGTGGAATGGGTCTGAGCTTAGGGAGGCTGAGGAATTAGTTTATGGTACTGATGCCCAAAGGAAGACTACGACTGCAGTCCACGTAGGGTGTCAGAAAAAGATTTCCTGATGGCAGAGAAGATCTGGAATTAAACCGACTCCCTCACGAAAACAAACAGATTCTAGAAATTTTGAAAAAATTGAGGTTCATCGAACACTCACAGAATATTTCAAAGAATAATAGTTATTCAGTCAGCTAAATAATCACAAGACATGCCATACGGTCTGATAAGTTCAAAAATTTATATTGATAAACCAACACCCCAATTTTTCCTTCCATGTACTTTTGAAATATATCCTGAAAAAATCCATTGATATTTTTTGTTGCGAGAGAAACACTCAATATTCTTGGCGACAAATGTTTCTTATTTTGTCAGAGAATTATTTTATCTCTGAGTCACATAATTAGTCGCAAAAGCCTTGAAACTTATCGACGACAAGTTTTGTGATTGAATATTTTGGTAGCGCACCTCAAAATTCATGACGATAACCCCATCTTCTTCGCTTCAACAACAAAACGCTAAAAATGGCCAAACACTCCCTAGGCTTCGAATGTTTCTCCATTTTTATGCTGTTCTTTAATCATGACCTCCATAGAAACACAGTAACTCTACATACCTCAAGAACACTTGTTTTTATCAAGGTGTGATGGCACGTCTCACGGGTTGCTGCGTGTACGCGCGTCACAACACTCATTGCACGCATGACGCAAGAACGCCTAGACTCAAGACACAAAAAAACTCGTCCACACTTCAGGAATCACTCCAATGACCGTTCTAGGGGCCCTGTGGTGCGGCGTGCAGCGCGCTTCTCGGCCACTGAGGAGGTCCCAGGTTATGCTCCTGAGCGAGCGCTATGGCCGACTTCAATGCAGTCACGAAATGCTTCCCTTGGAAAAGGAAGATTCAGCTTCTTATTCTCCATGTTTCCTCATACTCTGCTGTACGTAAACTTGTTCTCAATAAAATTTCTTAAAAATCAGTCCGCACTTTTGTTCGATTTCATTGAAATAAGTAGGGAAGCGACCGTCGCAAACGGAGGTAATGCTTAGTATAACGATACTTAAAAATCCAAGCACTTATGTAATTTTCAACGCAATACATTATACTTCACAGCTCGAAATAAATTTATTTCTAGACATTATTTGTTGTGTGGTAGCATACTGTGAAGTAGCTCAACAAAATTTATATTTTACTCGCACGTCACGTGGCTCTTTATTAACTAGAATGTTAGTTACTACGATATTTTTCAAAATTTCACATAACAGTCCTTAAAATTGGAACAGTATTTTCAAGAAGAGGAAATTTTAAAGCTCAAAATGCGAAAAAATTGCCCTAATTTGAAGGGTTGACGCCGTGTTTCGAAGTCACCCATAAAATAATTTTCTACAAATAAATTTTCATTTTACAACTCTACGGTAAAAGCTTCTCAAATTTAATTTACTTTTTTTTGTGTTGGTGACCAGCGAGCTGAATGAAACTCACCAGTAGCAAATTTAATAATGCAAATTGCAACCTCAACTCGCAAATTGAAGTCCATGTCGGGAAAATTTACTTCATTCTTCACTTCTGGATTTTGTCCGACAATTAAGAAAGGAAGGCAGGTGCAATCGATTGTAGAGATTGGTTAAGGGCTCCCCTATTTATAATGTTCTTTTCAATTAATTAATGAAAACGTAAGGTGTGTTTGCTCTAAAAAGGGGTATGGGAATTAAAATGGCTGGAAAAAATAAATGAATAGCAGCATCAACTGTAAATCATAGCAATAACTCTTAATGTTCGCACATTTTGCTTATTGAAACGTCAATGGCAAATCTTCATGGACGCTACAGTGCGGAGCGTAAATATATCCAAGGAAATAATTAAAAGAAAAATAATAATAACTTCAATAAATTATTATGGCTTTTTTAAATAAACATAAATTAACTTTAAAGTAAGCGTTCAAGAATTATACCGAAGATAAATAAATTGATATCAGCCGGAGAAGTAACAGTACAAAAAGGACAAAATGACGTCTAATTTTTTGGGAAAAAATCGAGTTCTTTATTTAGCTGAAAAATCCACAGAATAAATCCCTGTGATATTCCGAGCGCAAACAGCACGTGAGGGCAGCACCAGCTGGCGGATAACCCCAAAAATCGAGGGAAATGCTAAAAAAAATTGCTAACCGAGGCATAAAATCTAGAGCTCAGATTTCCCATGGTAAATGAAAAGAAAGAGATCGACTGATTCGGTTCATGCCATTCATTGAGTATGTTGTAGGTCAGATGTACAGTTGTCTGCATTTTTGGGGGTAGGTTCAGGAGGTATTTTTTTTACGCGCATAGTACAGGTTCAACTTGTGCAACCGTAATAATTTTTGGGGGTCAACCTAAGACTGTGACATTTTGTGTGCACAATGCAGCTTGAAATTAAACATTTCTGTAGAATGATGTTTTTCAGCACTCTCTCAGCCACAATCACTTGGCTCTAGGCCCGAGACAAAGCTCAACCAACGGTCTAAATTTCTCTTTAAATGAATGTACAGGTCTTCACGACAATAGGGGAATCGAATGCTTGAGTTGAAGTAAAACGTAATCACTGTTTACAACATAATGTATTTTATAGTTTTCCATTACACAATTAAGAGCGTTACACAACGGTATTTTACTTCTTTGACCGCAAAATCGAATATTTTATTTTGAAAGATACGTGACTATTGATAGTTTCAAATGAACTGATACAAAGCAGAATTTTCATATGGGGCCATAGGCCTATTTAGTTATTTGAACACAATTTGAAAAAGCTTCAGTCTTGGTCTCCTGCGGGCCTCCGAACATATTTAAAAGTTTCTGCTTCGAAAATGGACCTCACTTCACTCAGGAAACTATGCTTCACATCGTGTTGATAAACTTCAAGTAACAAATTTTCTGATGACATTGATCTTCAATGTCGCGTTACTCGGGCATATTCAACACGTGCAACATATATTCAGGAGTTTCAACGCTTGGTTTTTGGACAGTGTTGACTTATCGACCAGAAAAAGAAAAGAAAAACTTACATTGACGATATACAAGGAAGCCATTTTGCCATGCTTTTCAATTTATCATTTTTGTTTTCCTCATGTCTTAGATTATGTCCGACTTAGTAACTTTGAGTTACACTGCAATGATGTTCAAGCAGAACTCCACACTATTTCATCAAAGCGAGAGCATGATGGAAATTTACATGGAATGTTTTCAGCTCCTCTGTTAATAAAATAAATGAAAGAATAAGAAAAACATGACACTAAGGAACTATTTGTTTCGGTTCAGTTTTAGCATGGAAACACCACGTGTTCGCAGCCCTGCCGGAGCTCGTGCGAGATAAACAAGTCTTCCTATGCAAAGAATCATCGCTGCGGACGCTGGCGGGCGTAATTTGCATGGCTAGAGAAAACTTCGCTGCTTTCCAAGGCGACTTCGCAAACAACAATAAGGCTCAAAGGAAAATGAGGAGTAAACATTCCTGGGATAAAAACTCGCAGCAGTCTCTGCAAGAAGCAATGTGAGCAGATTACTGTAAAAAAGTTTGACGCATTTCAAAAGTTTGACACAATTCAAAACATCTAACACAAGTCTGTAACAATTAAAAAATCTGTCTTCAGAAAGTCTGAAAGAATTCCACGCGCTGCGCTCGTTTCCAGTGAACTCAGAAACTGAAGAATGACGAAATTTCCTCGAAGGGAAATGATGCATGGATCACGCAACCGGAACATTAATTATTGCTTCTGCGTGCCTTTCTTATTTGAATAGCGATTAAAAACCTGTCGATGAGTTAAGAGTTCTGTTTTGAAGCTCAAAAATATATTATGGCCTCATTTCAACTCTCCTTTTTGTCACCTAATCAGCAGCAGGCTAAATGTTACAAAAGGAATGCATCAAAATTACTATAACAGTGAATGTATGTATGAATAACTATTCGCCATTCAATGAACAACAGATACTGCAAATATTACTCGTTATAACAAGCAGATATATTCATTCTTCTGGAAAAGAGCAGCTGACTCAGAGTTTCCCTGTCAGGAGTACACGTCTGTAAATAAATAAATATACAGACTTGCATCGAATACGTAAAATTATTCAATTACTGAATTTTTCATAATGCGAAATTATTAAAGTTAAGTAAAATTAGAAAGTTAGACAGCGCTGTACTTTGTTGAACTATAATTTTAGCCCTCTAATAATCTAGTATTGTATCCCTCTTCTACTTAATCGAACTGTACTCTACTTTACTTTTTCCACATGTAGAGAATCGAGTCCAAAGTTACATCAGAATAGTACTCCCCGCTCTGGCCGGCAAGCACTCACCGTAAAGAAGACCCGATGGTTCTGTTGAATGTAGAGGGACCACATCGATGTCACGAGTACAAAGGCTGCAGTAAATTACAAGGGCTTGCAGTAAATCGATATTGAGCGTCGTAATGTAGAGCTGGGAGCACCAACCACATAATAGCTTTATTGATTTCTTCTAGAGCCAATCTCGCGACGGCCCAGCGTTGTAGCCAGCGATCTCACTCTTCTACTTCAAAGTAAGCTTTGAAAATGTCCAGAATAGAAATCAATTTAAATGGAAACCTTTACAATGTATACTATGACAACAGGGCTTCAGCCAATTTTCTTTACATTACTTGCACGGGATACAGTCACGTCTAAAAACTGCCAGTAAAATACAGGAGCACGAGTAATGTGTGAGAGGTCATTATGAAGCATTGTGGCTGGTGAGACTGCATTTGAATCATTGTAACACTTTCTTTGAAAAGTTCGAAAACGATTCGGCACGCCATATGCACAGAAAATGTTCCTACTTTCAGGTGTGAACAACATTCCCACTATTCACATGAATGAATCGCGAGCAGAGAAGAATAATTCGCGCCCATATCGTCGCCGTGTCCTTCATCGAGAGCTCCATTTATCACGGGCGCATGGTCGCAGCAGCTGCTGTGACGCATGCAATCCCGAGCTGTCGCCAGCCTCGACCGTATCCACGTTACGAACCAAAACGCACATTTCAAAATAGATTGAACTGCATCGTGAACGGCCATCAGCAGAATTACATCAACATGATTTTTGCGTAACAAGTACGCGTTTAACGAGTTCTTGCTCGCTACCTAACATGAGATAAGAAAACATGCACTGCGTTTTGAATTTGAGATTCGATTTCAATACGTTTGCAAGAAGTGCTACAGCCAACTATGGTCTATCTAATAAGAAGCCTGTGTTTTTTCGGACTTAATAATCTCAATATCTTCTGACGAAGCAAGTCTTTCTCTCTAGAAAGATCATATTAATCACCCTTGCCGGAGACAAGGATTTGAGTAAAAAGTTTCGAGAAGATTCTGGTTTTGCGAAGAAGGAATATTTTGCTTTCTGTCAAGTTTAACTGCAGAAAAAGTTTAAGAGTATATTGGCGCTTTGTTCTCCGTCTGTAAAATTCACAACCCGCCCCTGAGAGGTCTCTAGGAACCATAAAGCTGCCCAGTCCAAAGTTCAGCTTTACTCTTTATCGAGTGAACTGTTGCGCACATTTTAAGGCCTTAGGTATTCGTGGAAAGTTTTAATGTCCGAGTTTTAGGCTTCGATCAGAGTGCTCTGAATCATGGCCCTAGTGACAGGTACATTCGAAACTCATCGTTGCGAAAGAATGTGTTCTGGGCAGTCGTTTTACACTACACATCGGGAATATACACACCCTATTTATGAACAGGTCATTCCTTAACAGATGCAACAATAACAACAGGTGTTAGTTTTCAAATTTGTAGCTATTGGCAGCAGCCCTGGCCCTGATATATATATATATATACATCTTCTGTTAGGGCTCGTTAACGACCTACTTTCGAAATGAATCTTTTAAACTCCAATATGCTCTGCTCAGTAATGCATAAATAAGCTCATGGCGATCGGATGTCGCGAGGATGTGTAGGTTTTGATAGCCCTGGAAATTACAGACTCCAGTGAGTTTCGTCTTAAATTTTTTGTTTCAATTCATCCAGACCTCTTGACCGAATAGTGTAGACCTGACTCTTAAGGTAGCCCCACAAAAAAATTCGTGGTATCCCTGCTGAGATTCTGCAGCAATCAATGATGAGTCTCTAGTCGTAAGAATGCATGCGTAAAGAACAACGCCATCTACAAAACGTTATTTTCAATTATTAACAACATGAATTACTGTCCCTTAAACGGCAAATTAATTGGTATCTATAAAGTGTTTTGTGGGATTTCTTCTGTTTTTACTTTTTTCCAAAAGTTCCCGTTTTTCTGTCATCCTGTAATTACATCTGAATTATGGGGGACAATTACAATCAAAACCTGAAGAAATAGTGTTTTAATATCCTCACTACTTTTCTGAGAATAAATTAATTCGAGAAAACATATGAAAACTATATATTGTAGGTATATTTTTCTCTTGGTTTTTAAAATTCTCTAACTTGTTTGAAAAATCGATTTTATTATTAAGAAAATACATGCATCCAACTAATTTACTCAAAAAAGCTGATAACGATTTATATCTTTGGAAGATAAATTATTTTCTTCTGAATAACTGGAATTACATCAATCTAACGTAAAAAACTGGCTGTTGTAAAAAAAATGGCCTAACCTAATGTTGCAGCATAAAAAACATTTCAATATATTTATGTTCAAAACAGATCAAGTTTCAAAAATCTGGTTTCGGCATGAGATGAAGCAAGGCACTCGGGAGGTGCGATGTCCCTGTGCCACATATCGGCCCCTCCACACGACGTCATCAATCTTATGTCACAGCGGGGGTCCTGGTAGGGGGAGGGGGGGCTTGAGTTTAAGGGGAACTTCAGGGGGAATTAACCTTGGTTATTGCGCTTGGAAAGCTTATATGCAAAGCTGGACGACGAGGAATGCTTGCTGATGAGTAAGAGAAGCGCACTCCAGCGGACTGATAACGAAATGGGTAGGATTGTCAACAGAACATGAAGAAACTGAGGCTGAGATGTAGTCTTTGCTGCATTTCTTTTCCACGGATCTCCGTGTCCTTTTGAATGTTATGCCGTTTTCTAAACCGATTTTATTATCTTTTTGATACAGATATCGAGCTGCAAGATAATTGTTTTCTTGTTACCATTTGGGAAATCTTTAACAGCTGAAATCATTCTTGAAGCGGGACGCTCTTGGGTAACGACTGTTGCTTGAGTTAAAAATGAACGGGTGTTGAAATGTGCAATTGCGTTGATTCCTGCTCTTCCCTTTTCGGTTTCAGGTCCAGTAAAATTCTTCACAAATTTGTATGTTTAAAAATAGTTTACCCAAGTCCTAAGAGGCAACAGCAAATTTCTAACACCTTCTGCCAGTGAGTTTATTATCTTTCCTTCAGTCAACTTACCACAACGCCGTTTTTTTCTTGTTTTCATTTTTCGTGCGCTTCTTTTTGTACAATTGGCTCAAGGTTCTGACGGGATGACTGTTGATAGTTATCTGTTTTCGTTTTCTAAACAAGGATATTCAGTGGTAAATCAATGGTGATCACAGGTCAGCGTCGTGGTTAAAACCGAGATATTTATCTTTCTCAGTTTACTTCAGACGAAGGTCATTTCTCAAATCCGCTGACATCGATTACGAGAAAAAAATTTCAAAATTAGAGCTGAAAATTTTCAGCAAATCTCTTCAGCTCATCAATATTGAAAAAAAAAAGAAACATGGAGTTTCAATAGAAATAACCAATACACTGATGTAGTCACTTGCTACAGTACACACTTTTTTACTTAAATGTCCGTACATTAAGTTAACTCTCACTTCTCTGTTCACTAACCTTCTGAGGCCGACTGCCCTGACATGCTGCTTCATGAATACCTAATTCTCATTTCCAAGTTCTGTTTTGTTTTGTCGCGAAGCCTGGGAAAAACAAATTCTTTTGAGTCGCGTAACTTGAGTGTGTTGTGAGTCGGGACGTGTTTGTGACGCTTCTTCACTTAAGAAGTGATATGCTCGTCCGATAATTTCAATCTCGCCAGCTTCAGAAATATGCCTTACAATATATTCAGTAAATGAAAATATTCTACATAAGAAATTATAGATAATTTGAACTCTATGTTGCCATGCGTTTTAATTTTTGGGTTAACGAAATTTTGACATTCTTGTCCACCTTAGAGAAGCCATTTGTACCGTAGTCATCGAAACAGAAAACCGGTCGAAAACATTAGAATGGAAGTTGAAGATTGTTTTTCACATTGATGTGAAAATTCATAAAAAAATTCACATAGGAGCTTTTTGGCTACAAATTTCAAAAGTTTTGGTAAAAGCTTAACTCGGAGAAATGGGCGAGTAACTATGTACGTTACCGTGTAGCCTGACACGTGTTGACAGAAGAGATATTCCCATTAAAAATCAAACTCGTTACTACACTAGCACTAGAAGGTGATCATTCTACAATATGAATACTTCCCCTCGGTTACTGATTCCTGTCTGTACGAAGAATTCAGATCGTCCAATGGGATTATTAGGGGCTTTGAATCATATAAGAACATAAGAACAAAAGAGCATAAACAATCATTTAAGAACAAACGAACATAAACAATCATATAAGAACAAAAGAACATAAACAATTATATAAGAACAAGAAAACATAAGCAATCATATAAGAACATAAACAATCATATAAGAACATAAACAATCATATAAGAACATGAACAATCATATAAGAACATGAACAATCATATAAGAACATAAACAATCATATAAGAACAAGAAAACATAAGCAATCATATAAGAACATAAACAATCATACAAGAACATAAGCCATTGGGAAGCGCCTTATGAGAATAGTGCACTGCGAGCAAGATATTACTGAAATTTTCCCTGGGATTCCAGCATCCGCCGGGCCTATGAAGGCAGCGAACTCCAGCTGCCCAAACAAAGCCACCGCAAACTCTCAGCAGTATCGAGAGCTGCTTTCGTTGGCCAACATCTCAGAAATGTTTTCATGAGGGGTAGACTGAATCGCTCACTTTTCCAAAAGTATTGCGCACGCAAAATATTCCAAATAGATGAGAAATTGCAATTTAGGAAGGCAAATAGTTGGTTGCGCAAACAAATGAGCGTTGTGCAAGAAGGAAGAAGGAAGATTAAAAAAATAACAACGTTCTCTATCGCTGATGTAATAAATTTTTAAATAGGCAAATGCTGTCTCAGTACCCCAAACGGAACAATTGCAGATCCCTTGCACTTCATCGGTGAACTTCAGGGCTTCTTTTCTGTCTTTGTAACAAAAACCATGTGGCAGCTTTCGTTTGTTATTGCCAATTGTTGAATCTTTTTCAGCCTCGAATGCACCGCCCGAAACTCATGATGAACAGGACACTCGAAACTAATAAAGGTGCAGCTTTGATCGCACGAGCGGCCGACTAGACGCCAAATCGAAACAAGATTTGCCCCTGTTGATCGGTAATTTTTTATGTTGAATGAAAATGTAAGATAATTTCGCAAAAATTCGTGCTTCAATGCTGTGCGTTACTTCAGGTAAATTTTCAAGCTAAACTTACTTGTACTATAGATACACCGCCCGAACAAAATAGCTGCAAAAACAGCCATTCATTTTGCTGCAATCATTTCTCTGAGATGGCCAAATCATCCTTTATTTTTCCAGGATAGGAAAAAATTATATTTACAAGTTTCCATCTCGCTTGTGGCCAGATAGTTAACGTGGTTAGGGTTTTCACGTTTTAAAAGTATAAAAGAAAGATTAATCAGCCTTAACAAAAACATAATTCACACATCATTCTTTCACTAATGAAAATTTGCCCCATTGATAAAAAAAATTAAACTTTAAAATTATCCCATACAATTGAACAATTTTTATATGCAATAGAATTTACCATTTAAAAAAATTTTGTACACTCGATGATTCATGAAAAATTCTTAAATCCTAGATAATAGTTCATTATCAACTGGTTTCGATACAATTCCAAGTTTTACCCTACGAAGTTCAAAATTACTGAGCACTCTGAAATTTTTACCCCAATTTCTAGTGGTAATACTGTTATAAAACAGCGGTTTCTCTGTTTCTCTGACTTCAATTTACGATTTCATTTATTGTCTTAGATTTATGGCACACGTCTTGGTAAATATTCGCACTCGACTCATACGCATAGCCCAGAATTTGACTGTGCCCCTTGATGTGTGCCGGAATATTCTTTGATGATCTGAAATATTACCTGATGTTTACGCTGCTGAGTCACATCCTCCAAAGCATATTAGAAAGTAGCTTCCGAAGTTATTACTAAAAGGTTTCATACGATAACAAAATCAAGTGATTCATACATCGAGATGCCAATACACTGATATCCAAAAGAATATTTTAATCTTGCGGTCTATAAACAAAATAAATTGTTCGTTTACTCACCAATCGAAGCCAACGGTCTTGGAGGTGTAGCGGAAGCTTGAATTGATCCACTGAAAATTCTCCCGATGAAACGTTCAACGCAACTTCAAGAAGCTCTAATGAACTAAAAACTATGTTTGTTAAGCTATCACGACACTCAAACTCCTTCTTTTCACGAGCAGGAAAACCTAAATTTTCAACGTTAATAGATTTTAAGCATTTGCTTTTATTGCTTCAACGTCAAGTTTTGCGCGGGCACTGGGTATGCAAATTTCACACAAAATTTTCTTAACGAATTCTCGCAAAAACAGCCACTAGGATTCATGCAAAAATAATTCGAGGTATCAAGCATTTATTTGCAGCTTCTAAGAAAGATAGAACTTATTATAGTAAGATCGAGCTGAAACACTTCGGTGAACTCGGTTGGCGAAAAGCTTGCTATGTCGTCACACTGTGTAGGAGCCGTTCAATATGAACTGAAACTTAGTCACTTTAATAACACTGGATGTTAAACTAATCCCTCATATGAAGCTTCGTAATAACGCTTACGTTACGAATATGGGAAGATATCGAAAAGTAGCAGCACCACGACGCACTCGGTAGGAGAGTAGATGTCAAACTTGTTAACCTCTCGTACGAACGTCAGGATCTCTGAGCTGTTATAACTTTAACTTTGGCATTTAACTACCATTGGAGTAAAACACGTCATTCGGTTTTGTAGAAAATTTGAACGCTGATCTTTTTTATTCTCTCGATTGAAGAAATTTTTCACGTGAAAAATCAGCTGATATTTTTTCAAAGGGTTTCTAACAATAACATCGAAAATTTGGTCAACAAGTCCTCCCCAGTAAACAAATACTTGTTTGTGAACTTTATCTGATCTTCTTTGCAGTGTATTTTTATCTTGACTTTTGTTACGAAGGTGATGACAAGGAAACCTGTCGCAGGTATGCAGAGGAGACGCCGACGCGATGCGAACCCACACGCTCGATTGCGGGAGGGAGATTAGCGCAGCTTACCACACCACTTCAGAGCATTGATGGTTATTGTGTGAGTAGCAAGTTGTGTAACACGAGCAGAGCTTTGAGTTGAGCCAGCTTCAAAAGAGCTTTCGGTCGCACAACATCAAGACAGAGCTCGCTCAAAATCAGCCGCAGACTGAGAGAACGTCCTCTGTGCTTCGTGATATTCGAGATGATCCGTTGAAGGTGAAGGGCTTCGAGGTCCGTCTCGGTATCAAGATACCGCACTCCCAGATAGGACTGCTCTCTCGAACTCGAAGAATTTCTTCAAATTTCAGAATAACTTTCGGAGATGACGGCACATCGGAGGACTTCGATCGATGAGGTAATTATTGTTTCAGACGGTAATTTGATACGCTGTGCGAACTTTAACTTGTGCGTTGCTTTGTGCTTGCACGACACTCAGGTACAACATCTGTTGAGAACAAGACCGAGAAAAGGTACAATGGTTGTTGGTTTATTATCATCACGTGTGATTGGACTTACTCTGATAAGTATGAATGAGCTTACTGGAAAACTAATTACATAGAATTAAAATTTATTTCTTCCTTTGAAGCCCGTTTTATTTCCAAGGGAAAAAAATCCCACAGAGGCAAACTAGAACCCATCCTCTTACTACCGCATGCCATGTGGGTTGAAACACTGCTTGAGTATTTACCATGAAATATATTCGGAATAATGTTAGGAATAAATAAATGAATCGATAACTCAAAACAAATATGCGGCCCAGTCTTTTAGACTATGTTTAGCCAAACGTAAATAATTTCGAACAACGCATCAGCCAAACGTTATTGATAAAAGTACTTCAGGATGTAAGCCCATTTCTTCATTGCGATAAATCGTTTGAAAGACCCCTATTGACGATGCATTAACCTGTCAAGGGTCACTGCCCAGGTGGCCGGCGGTGCATTCACACGGTCCGTGTAATCGACAGCGACCGTGTGAATGCAACAACCACGCGTCCACAAATGTTGACAGCGATCTATCACTGGTTAATATTCTTTGAACTTACTTTAAATGCACATTATGAAAATAATTTTCGACCTTAGTTTCGAAACTTAACTTAAGAACCGTTATCGGATCCATCCCTCAACATTCACCTGTGGCCGTGTGACATTGAATATTTCATCGTTGAAAGGACATTAAAAGAAAATCCACGTCCCCCAAAATGAGCAGCTAAGAGGGAAGCAAGGGGACAAGCGCTGCCACCTTTTCGGACGCCTTGGCGCCTGCATGTAAACGGAGACCTCAGCGTACGACTGTGCGTTTCTCAGGCGCAAAATCGCATCTGAGGGCGAGTGTAAGTTCCCTCTGCGAGCGCTCGATTGTGTCCATTAGGTGGAGTATCGATCGCCCCTCCATGGCAAGCGATCGATATTGCGCCCCCCTGCCTGGCCGACCATTCGATACCTCCTGCTGTTCCATGTTCGATAATTGTACACACGGTGATGCAAAAAAGTGCTACTACACTCCAATTGATCATAATTATTTAGTAAGCATCGTACAGTTATACAATTAAGCAGCGCATTGAATATCGTAAAACTAAGTAGGAAATAAATACGTTCATTTTGTTTGGGACAAACGTTGAAAACAAATTTACGGTGTTTAATAAACGCTTTATCAATAATTAAAGTGTGTTAAACCTTTTTTTGTGACCCTGGTATCGAACGGTCGTGAGAGCGAGGCTTATGTCAAATGTTGAGTACAACAAATCTTACATCGATGTTTTGTGAAACTGAAAATTAACATTCCATGTGATACTGAATAACATTTCAATGTATGAAAACACCTTCACATTCTGAAGCCATAAAATATATTGGATCGTAACCTTCGAATCAAATTTTTCACACAACTAAAAGTAAGCAAATTCTTCATCAAAAATCGTAAAGCCACAGTAACGTGTTAGTATATCAGCCAGTGACTGTAACTAATTTATTTCCCCTCAATTTTAAAGAATGAAACCCAAACGAAATTAGATGCAAGAAGAGAAAAATGAACCAGAATTCCTGCCTCCAGCATAAAACGAAGATCAGACAGCTGGGACGTGGCATTTGTGACCCAAATGAGGAGGTCTGGCCTCTGGACCAACCGATAACCTCACAGCAACTGCAAGGGCCGTAGCTATACTGTCGCACAGATCACTTTCCACTTTTCGACGAACTTACGACGAAAGCCTGGGACCAAACTGACCAGCTAATAAGCTCATAGCATCTGCAGCAGCGGTGGTGGAACAGTCAAAAAAATCATTTTTGAAAAAACTGACCAAGTTACGACCAAAGCCTGGGACCTATTTGACCAGTGAACGAAATATCCACTTCTCTTAGACACAGCAGCGGCGGTGACGATAGCATTGCAAGGATCACTTGTCAAAAACTGACCAAGTTACGGTGAAAGCCTAGGACGAGCTGGCTGATTTTCTCATGCTTTGTATGAACGTCTCAGTATTGCTTCTCTGGTGATAGCGAAACTTTTCTTCCTAAGACTTGATCGTTCATACTAAGAATTTAACTAATCTCTTGCATCTCTCAGTGGAGATCGTTGGCTTTTCTGCCAGCGATAAACAACTACGCTGTAAGCTTGGTTTGCACCAATGAATTACAGCTAGTGCAAGGTAAAGTATGCAAGAGTATATTTAACACTTCGACTCCGAAGTGGATCATGTATGGTACACGCGATTATCTAACCTAACCTATTGTAACCAAAGCACTATCATGTATAAATACAAATTTTCGAGTTTTCTTCAAATTTGTGTTCATCAATCGAATAAGCTAGTTCTGATTAGAAAGAAAACTGATAGAGTAACCAAATTTGTGAAACCAAAATCCTTCTTTTTTAAATTCTCAGTAGAGATATTTGTCGGCATGTAATTTTACCTGTGTGGAGAATCGGAATCAACGTGTTAAGATAGGAAAGAAAAAACATATAGTGTGAAAGATTGTAGAGACATATTATGAAGAGTGTGAATGGATTTGATAGGAAACGCAACGTATCTCCTCGCTTCAAACTGAAAAGAAGCATTACCCATAACGTTACGTGGGAGAGAACTTTGATGAATTTCATTTACCTGCTGATAATGAATAAAGAGACTATAAATTTTTCACATCAAAAAGTTAGGTTTTAAAGCTCTACTTGCACAATAAGGTTAGAATGCGCAGCAATTTTTAAGCCTGCGCTATATATATAACAAATACGATATTTATCATTAACATTTTAAATGCATAAAATAATAATGAGGAAAACTGACTTTTTTCCTACCCAAGAGAAGCGTTATCATAGCAGGGGTGAACATTAAGAGCAGAATGAGGGATTTTACAGTTCTCACGCTTCCGAGGTCCGTCTGATGAGACACACACATGTAAGAAGGTTGATTTTATAGTTCATATTGCACATCATGACCTTGGCGACATTTAAAAAAAACTTTCGCTATGCCATGCTGTCTCGAACCCATATACAAAACACGAACCCATATTGATGTAGAAGCGTTTTCGCAGCCATATTGTCTCGAATCCATATAAGAATCACATTACCGACAGCTGAGAAAGCAGCAAACAAGGAAAGTCGAATTCTAAAATGAAATAAGGAGGATTTTATGATAAATGCAGCTGGGTCCGCGAGTCCCCACCAACCACGATAACGCCAGATAATTAGGTAAATTAGTTGTATCTGGCAGTGTTTCTGCAAAAGACCGCTACTACTACTTTATCTATGTTAACTACTAGTTGGTAATAGTAGACGTACTTGATGCTAAAATCGTCCATGGTAACTTGAAAATGGTCTAGAAACTCAACTCACACAGCCGCTACTAGCCAGTCGACAGCTGGTCTACGTCTCCTCACCAACAGCTGGCACAAATATTTTCAGGATTGACAGCTGGTGTAAAACTTTTCACTGCACGCTACGAATGTAATGTTGGGCAATATTTGATCTCGGCAGGAAAACTCTCTTTGGCTGAAGAAATGAAAAGGCAGAAGTCTAAAACTAATGAGCAACGTTGACACTCAAAATTGGCGAAGTAAACTTTAGCGTCACGCTAGCTATTGAAATATGTTAACTCCTCAATCAGGTAAATGGGCCCTTGAAGTTAATTTCGGAATGCAGCTTAGATGATTTTATTTCGCGAGACAACCTAAGACAACCATTTGTCTTAGACGTCCTAAATCATGAGCGATCATCGTGCGTGCCGGTAATCTTTCTCAATCGGAGGAAGCACGCACCATCTTGACATATTTAAGTTGAATAAACTTCTTTGCGATAAGCCGATAAATAATGATCCTTAGCCCTAAATTTGTCCGCAAAATAACCTTTAATGCAGAAGATCTATTTATTTTGGGGGTTAGGAAAAGTTAAATTTCCTAATCGAAACACTTCACTCTGAAACTTTATAACACCTACTTGAAACTCAACTGATCATGTACATCTTGAAGCCGATCTCACAGTCTCCAGAGGGCAATCAGACTACAGGGGCTACATTGAAAGCCGGTGCACTTCATTTCCTGTATTTAAATGCACATTAGTGCACTATCAAAACCAATCGCGTCACACCTGAATCTGGCAAGGCATCATCATTTGCAATGATTAGTTTTTATTTGGTTGAGAACCTAGAATAGAATAAGGAGCTCAAAACTCCTATTTGAATTCGATGGAGTCATGAGACGCTGCTGCTTGCATTACACTCGTACAGATCCTTCACTATGCTAGCTACGCTTCACGATGTTAGTTGAGAGCTTTAATTGCAAGGAAAAACCTATAGTCATGAGAAAATAATTACTCACTTACAAAAATATTAACATAATATTACTCCAGTTTTTGCTGATGCCTGAAAATACTTTTTGATAATATATAGATCTCGTGTTAAAATTTCTTGGCTAACGTGATGAGTAGTAAAATATTATTCAAGGAAAAAGTATAAATTGTCAGCGATGCAATTTTTACTATGAACAAAATAGTGATTTCACTATTTTTGCGATTTCAATACTGGCCTCACATGTGTTGATTAGATTTATGAGCTCAGGTGCGTATCTAAATTAAATGGGACAAAACACGTTTTAAATGCACCTTATTTAGTCCATATCGTTGACAATAACATTCCTGATAATCACACCAAATAATACATAGCGGTTGATTTATGTATAATGCTTCATTTGTCACATGATAAACAGCAGTACATAACATGAGCAACAGCCTCCTTTTCCAGCCAAGCTTTGTTGTAGTGGCCATCCGTTCGTAGCATACGTTTACAACGTAAAACTCGCTAATTAAATATCTAACTTAACATATCTACACCACACTGAGACAGGCACAAAAATTAAAATTTACTGCGTTCCAAAACTTCCAAACGATGAAGTATTTCTTGATGTATTTGTAAATAAAATCAGAGTTTCAGTCAAAGCACGGTCGCTGCCCGCACGACACACCACCACATGCTGCCACAGGCACGGTCAGCCTCGAACTGGCGAGTCAGTGTAAAGGGGAGCTTAGGTTCCGTGGAGTTAAGGTGAGACTGAAGGTTCCTCAAGCTTTCCAGGGAATTTCAGTCTCGACAGATTTGTGCAATCTGTTGGGACTCTGGAGTCTGATACTACGCCAACGTGACGGCAGGCTTCGTCTAACTCAAACTGCCACAATTTAAAGGGCGTTTGGGGAAAGGAGGGGCAAGATTTTATACATACCAAAAAGTGGAAAACTAAACACTTTTGCCTCTATGAAACTTAGCGAAAAATGTTGGTTTCTGAGATATTAGCTGCTTAACACTTTGACTACGATTCTCCACACAGGTAAAATTACATGCCGACAAATATCTCTGCTGTGAATTTAAAAATGAAGGATTTTGGTTCGACAAATTTGATTACCCTATTAATTTTCTTTCTAATTAGAACTAGCTTATTCGATTGATGAAAACAAACTTCACGAAAACTCGAAAATTTGTATTTATACATGATAGTGCTTTGGTAACATTAGGTTAGGTTGGATGATCGCGTGTACCATATAGGACCCACTCCGGAGGCAAAGTGTTAATGTTCTAGAGGATGAAATTTACAAACAAAAGTGCCCACAAATAATTTATGTGCCCATTTTCTTCAGAGAAATTGTTCAACGTTTCTACCATCTACATCGATGTACTTGTGAGATTTTCGACTTAAGTATTGCCGGATATTGTGGAAAAGGCCTGGTATTTCAGTAACATCGCCAGAAGTCACTGTAATTCTTGCCATGAGATCTTCACCTACCTCCACAGGGGCTGAATAAACAAAAATTTGCATGTGCCCCAAATAAACGATGCGCGTCGATGTGGGTGATGGAAACTTTGAACAAATTGTGAAAAGTAAATGAATAAAGACATTGTTTCTGGATAATTTTGTTTTCAAACTTCCTCCATTTAAACATTAAACAGCTGATATCTCAAAAACCAAAATTTTTCCTCAAAGTTTCATAGAGGCAAAAGTGTTTAGTTCGCCACTTTCCGGTAGGTGTGAAATTTTATTTCTTTTTTTCTCTCTAACAACCTGAATCTAGGTCACTCACGTAGGGTGGTGTCAAAAAATTATAACTGGACCTTATGACACACACCTTTTTGTGAATTTACCTCACGGAATATTTGTAAGCTTTAGAGGATATAAATATAAGACTAAATGATCAGTAAGTAACTTCTCTAATCTATACCTACTCACATTTTTTGTTTCCGAAAAACATGGTTTTTCATTTAGAAGCAGTAGAATGAGGCTAAGAAGAAATTTCATTCTAAATTATCAATTTACGCAATCCTGCTCTACTGTACTCGCGTCCAGACTCCACAACTATTCTCAGTTTGTCGTTTGAAAATTATCCGTCGTAGGGACTGGGCTGCTCGATAAAACAAGGGCTGAAGAAAGCCTTTTTTGTAATCATAATTTGAGCATGAAATATGTGAAAAACAAGTATATGGATCGCTTCCAGTCCAATTTGTTTACTTCCCATTCACTTCCGGTATGTGTGTAAATTATTTTTGTTCCCAGCAATTAAGCGTTATTCCCCAACTCCTTTCATTGAAAAACAGTAAAAAATTTGTATCACGCCTATGAAACTTTGCTTTCGTGTTTCCCGAGTTATAAATTTATAAATTGCTTATACTGAAAATAGATATATTTGAAAATTCTTGGACCATGACCACAGAAGCAAAGTTCTTGCACAACAATTTTGTTTTCATTTCGTTCAGTCACAAAGAAATAGGAAACAACGGCATGAAACCAGAAGTAAAAGTTTGTTCCACAGTGAAATTGCAAGTGCGTAATTCTCCAGCTTTAGCTGCCCCAGCGCTCGCAGTCGACTGCAGGCCTGCGTTAGTTATTGCGGAATTCCAGAGCCCAAGTTAGGAGCGAGTGAAGGCTGCTCGCAGAGCGAGGTCGTTACGGGTGCTTTAAAACAAAGTTTTTAATTCTTTTTATTCCGCCCGATGCATCTGTCAGTCGCGCACGCGCTGTCCAAGAGGAAATGGAAAAGCTATAACGATAGAAAGGAGCGGGAGTTGTAATCGATTCAGGATGCCTCGTTGCAACATGCACCAGGGCTTGCTTCCTGAGAGAGAGAGGATATCGCGCTCGATATTTTTTGGGAGATCTGAACGATCGAATTTTGCATGCATACGACGTAAACTGCCGCTTTCTGCTAGAAAGTCCTGGTGATAACGTTTTTCGTGCGGTACGCTTGCGACGAGTGCTGTGTTGGGTCACGTTTTGGGCCTTGCTTATAAATTTCCTGAAGATTCGGAAACTTGAAGGTATAACTTACACCCAAGGTGAACGTCGAAACCTGAATTGTGAATTCGTTCTAGAATACTCTACTTACACGTCTTGCTAAATATTCTTAACAATTTTTACTGGAAAAATCAAGGAACATGTGTGAATTTTTTCCCCTCGGAAATAATTATACTGAAAATGTTTTTCCGCTTCTCCTAACTGTCAGAAAATAGTTTGATTTTTGACTCGCATTGAGACTGCGCGACTAAATTCGTTTTTATCGTCTGATGAGTAGCCGGCGTCGGGACTAGGACACTCGATAGAAGCAGGGCGACTGAAAACCTTTTTTTGTAATTATAACTGGAGCGTGAGATGTCAACCTATGTATATCAGACTAAGGAGATACAAGTAATTCTTTTTTGAGACGAAGTCATTTCAAGTCCCAATGGCATATCAAAGAACGACGTGCGCCCAATTGCTAGCGATAAATAAGAAGTATTAATTTTTTTAAAGATTGTGATGAGGTATCGTAACTAACTACTGAATGAATGACAAAGATATTGCACATATACGTAAATTAGGTTCTTTCCTTTGAAACCAGGAATTTTTTTGATATATGAAGCATCACTAAAGCTGCAGAGCTGGTAACGGGCAATAGGATATTTTGAAAGAAAGTTTGGTTCCCATCAATAAGCCTCTCAGAAAATGTACGACGTCACGGTTTTTTATTTCCCTTACCAATGAACCGTGTTATTGACACGTCAATGAGCCGTGAATTATGTCGTATTCCATCGCCCTGGAAAATTCGTCATTAAAATTTTCTCTCAATATATCGAGTCAGCTCAACGATCGCCAGTAGACATTGGAAATGGAGAAAACGTCGAGCTCGCTCGTTTCCCGTCTAGTATAACATTGCGGCTTCTCTGACAACAAAGGTTTCCCAGAAAACAAAGGTCTTGCGGAATGAAATTCTAAGAATATCTTTAAAGCTCGTACTGTGCATCTGAGATAAACATTCAGCAGCAAAATAACTAAAAAATAAACCATACGAGAATATGGCTTAGAGTGATACGATAATATTTGAGTTTGAGGTCAGCGAAATGTCAGTATTTACGAGTATGCTAGATAGCTTGCGTTCATGCCTAGCTTTAGTTTTACACAAACAGATACTCTTTATTCCTAACTGCTTGGTAGATAACAATACGGGTGACGCCGGGACGATTTCCAAAAGACTCTTCCTGTACACGGTGAGGTCCCTCGTAGGGGGTGATGCCTCTTCCTATTCTCGCTGACTTCACCCTTCAAAAGACTGGCCTGCTTCGACTGTAGAAGCTGGAGATCTGAAGTAATTTTTTTTAGAGCTTGAAACATAAATCTATGCAGAATATTATAAGTCTTGCACTCACAAAGAATTAGAAATTCAATTTAGCTTCTAATTTGCACGAAGTATGAAGGAAGAAATAGCAAAGTTTGTATGCTTCTTCTCCACGATTTGCACGAATTAGATAAATGCGATCTTAAAAAGGATCAATCAGAAAGTTTCAAGCTTGAAGCTCATACTCAACAAAGCCTGAACGCAGAGAAAATAATTTCAAAATCTCAGTGATACTAAGACTTATAATCAATATTCGCAAGTTTTTACGTTCCACAGATCGCTTTACACATCCAGCTTTTACAAGTAGCGGCAGGCTAATCTTCTGAGCCTTGAAGTCAACGAGAAAAGAAGAGAATATCCCCCCTTTTGAGTGACCGAACCGTGTGTGTGCACGTGGAGTCTTTTGGAGGCCTTCCCCGGCATCACTCGTAGTCTCATCTACTGTGCAGCTAGTATTTATATTCAATGTTAAATTCAGTTTGCAGATTTTTATCAAATATTTCTTGAAAACTTATTGAGTTTATTCAAACATCCATCGCACACATCATTCACACAAGAGAAGAGTACACTTCATGTATGCATGTACACTATTGTCTACAGAAACGTAGATGAGCCAATACGAAACTTGCAATGTGCACAGTCACGTGATGAACATGGTGACTCACAACAAGGCACTAATCAAAGCCTGACAAAAGAATGCTTGCGAACACTCTGGCACCTGGCTAACTCCAGGTTACGTGAGTGTAGCAGCAATTTTCCAGCGAACAAAAAGAACCCGAAGTCACTGTTAGTGGTGTGCGAATGTAGCTTTACCACGCTTCGTATTAGGGAGTTAAGTGGAACTTCTATATCTCGTGACTCTAGTCTGTGCAGCCCTCGCATATACGATGCTTAGTTAGTATCACGGCATCGCATGGCCTCAACACAGCATGGCGCTATAGATAAATGTTTCGCATGTCATCTAATCCTTTGATGAAATTCTATTATGATTCCCTGCAGGTTCTTCTAATAAACCTATAGTACCCTAGCAGGTTCCTCTAGTAAGCTTATAGTCACAACGCATTCCGCTTGTGTTCGTGAATTTATGCTGTAACTGCTTGCCTTCCTGCGCAATATTGACTGTCTTCTTTCTTTGTACCGGTACCGAGAGAAGCGTAGCAACACAACTTTCTTGGCCTTGCTACTGTGTGAGATCGATGCCTTAGTGCATTGAATGCGCTGTAGTGTGGTGCATGTAGGGCAGTGCATGCATTACAGCGCATGCAGCACAGTGCATGTAGTGCAGTGCATGAAGTGCAGAGCATGTAGTACAGTGCACGTAGTGCAGTGCATGTCGTGCAGTGCAGTGCATGTAGTGCAGTGCATGTATGTAGTGCAGTGCATACACAGTGTAGTACTAGCATGCAGTGCAGTGCATGTATTGCAGTGCATGTAGTGCAGTGTATGTCGTGCAGTGCATGGAGAGTACGGCACCGCAGTACAGCACCGAGGACTATGGCGAGGGCTGTGCTCCATCAGGTCATAAAGCAGACCTCACTTCGATCGTCGGTGGGGCGGCAGGCAAGATTCCCGTCTGGCTGATCTCAGGAATTTGGTATTGGGTCCAAAAGTCATCTCATCCGATGAAGGCAGTAAAGTGGAATAATTGAAGGCTTGTCCTCTGGGGTACCACGTATACTAGGAGAACGAAAAGAGTTTTTTCTTCACATGTGTTTTGGTCGCGGTATGAGATACATGGATTTTCTTAACTATTTTGGGTTTGTTGATGTCGAGGTTTTTTACTTTCATTTATTTGCGTCAATGTTCAGCACCAACTTTTATTCAAATGATTTTGAAGATTTTTCACCTTTCTTAGCAGCCCGCCTTTCAAATGGGGAGGAGAGAAGGTAAAATCCAGTTGAATTGATTTTCCTTTGTATAATTCATTGAGACAGAACTAATTGTATTCATGTGTTTCTCCTCATTTTGAAATTAAAATCGCTATTGACGGGATCTCACTCGTACATTTTGCTAATTTTGCATTCCTTTCGTATAGATACTAATTAGCATCGAAATTCTAATTTTCCCCAGTTATTATCTCTTCTTTGTGTTGTCCTCGCACGGTGACCCGATATTCTTGATCAGCATTCAACAGTTCTGCATGGATCCTGAACTTTTCCGCATCAAACAAACGATACCCAGCAGTCTTCAGGACCAGTCAGTCATTAACAACGAGATCTCTCGGGATCGGCGCTGATGAAGTTGAAGCAACTAGGAAGGCAGAGCAGCCAAACTGCTCGTCTGAGCAGCATCACGGGATCATTATTGGATTATCCCCGTAAGCCTCGATGCGGTTCCCCCCCAACCCTTAACCGCGTAATTCTCAGCTCCCTCCGAGACGCTAGCGCCCTCGGCTTGATCCCTCACCTCCATAAACGTGGCCGAGGGAAGGTGGAACCCATTATTTCTTCTCTCTACTCTAGGTCGGTTATTTATTCGCACAACAGCCCAGTGTAGCAGTATTTATTCGAGTAATTTCTTGAGAATATGTAAAACTTGAATTGTTGTGAAATTGTATTTTAGTTGTCAAGCCGCTCGTCTCTACAAGATGCTATTGATAAAAGTGTGGTTATAAATTCATACGAGTTTTATATTGAGAGCGGTGTTCTAAAGAATTAAAATTTCGCTCTCACACCGACGTTTCGCTCATAAATCAATTTTTATCAAAACGTAACATTACAGTAGCGTATGAAATAAAAGTACCTGCAGTAAAAGAACTTGAATGAATAGAACATTTTTGAAATTACAATAATTGAACTGCATTTGAGTTGTACAGGTCAGGTAGATTGCCTCATGGGAAAATTTTTCTTAAATTCTTGAATAGGAATAGCTAGGGAATTAAAATGTATCACGAGAAGCCTTAGCAAATCTTCAAAATGGCTCTGCTCAACCCTCATGGTAACCTACACGCGAAATTGACATGCTCTTAAAATCGTTAATCTTCGAGCATAAATTTTTTCATGACGATTGGTTGCACTGCTGAGATTGGATCAAGATTTGACTTTTTAGCGAAAATAGAAACTCAAATTTGAAATGGAAGTTTTTCCCCCAAAGTTGGCTACTTTCCGTGATTAAGCAACAGAGCCCGACCCTTGCGTAACTCTGTACCTGTCCTATACTTCAAGAAATATACTAGATTCAAATCGGGACCATGTTACACAAGACAGGCGACATTCATGCCACCTCACAAAACGTACAATCCAACACGCACTCAGGCCCACGATTCAATATTTTTAACGGTATTGCGAGAAGAGTTCTGCACTAATTCTTGTGATTCATTGCTGGAAAAAGTATGTCTTTATCTCATTATCACTCTTCAAAAACATTAAATTTATAGAGCGCCAACGGGATAGTTGGTTACCAAGGCAGTAATTTTGAGGAGCATGAGCTCTTTGTTACCATCATAGAAGACTCAAAGCCTTTATTCTCTAATTTACTTAGAGGCCCATCAACGGAAATGCCAAAGCTTGCAGATCAATACAAGGCTGGTTGTGGGCCTGTACAGGCCCCGTATGTTGAGGGCCGTCCAACAATAGAGCCATGTATCCAAACCCCAGCTGTGTGATCAGAACGTCAAACCAACACATGTTAATGAAGATTTAGGTGTGAGACTGCTGATAGAAATGCACACGCAAGTACGAGTGGACATGGAAACTTGATATAACTGAGCTTCCTGGAGTGAACAGATATGTGATTTAATCAACGCGAAACCGAAGAAAATTTTGTGTTCGTTAGTATAATGTGCTCTTTTATGAGGAATTTCTGTAGCAATATTTTGCTGATTTTTAGAAATCTCAAAGCGGGAATTTTCCATCAACCTGCTGCATATTCACAGGCTTCTGAATTTCGAGGATCTCCCGTAACAGTGGGTATTCTCATTTCAATTACAAATTATTATTGATTGTAAATTTCAATCAAAATTGAATTCATGACCATAAAATCAACAAAATTATGATGTACTGATTCTATTAAGAACGCTGTGAACCGTCAAAGCATTCACTAATTGAAAGTGTACTTCACGTTGTTTAAATTCTTATAAGCAATAGATTTATCCTGCCTTGGTATTACAATGTTATGCACCAGGTGATAATAATTAACTTCTAAAAGGGAATTCGATCGCCATCTGATAACATGATCTTGCTTCACTGTCGTTATTTAAATAAGATGTGTTACACAAGGTACCCACGAAATTGGCACATTAAATTTTAACAATTTTATATACCTATGATACCGTATCACTCTATCACGTATATCTATTTTATTAATCGATGTTAAACAGCTTCATGGGTGGTCAGTATCATATATTTTTAATATTATTATATTTTTAAACAGGCATGTGAGGATTTTTTCAAAACCCTAACTGGGTTTACCATTGTAACTAGTAGACGCACCCCGCCCAAAAATGGCGGACAAATAATGTTAAATTCTCAAGATGCCCTTTTATTAACGGTAGCTCTGACATCGAATAATGTTATTTTCAGCATCATTGAAACGGGCTGCCTTCTCTGACAGTCTCTCTTTAATAGTTTACGAATACGGACCCGAGAATTTTCTCCTATCTAAATCATTGAGAGCGTGACAGAGGTTGGACCTAAATCCAACCAAGCAACAACTGTGTATTCGTATATAGTGCAACTCCCCAGATTTGATCCTCTTGCATAGATTTTTGTCGATGTACGGATTTGTCGTGGGCACCCTGCATACGTAGCTTGCATCGCTAATCCAATCTAAATTGTTTACCAGGGCCTCTAAACGTAATCACCTATCGTTTTGACCGCCCACGCACAGGCAGATATCGCTGTCGGATGGTTGATTATCGACTGGGTAACAAAAAAATTTCGGTGAGGTAGTAGAGTCCAATTTGAGAGCCCTCGAACTTCGCTACGAATTCAGTTACAGAAGGAACGTCGATGACAGCACCAAAGGAGAAATATATCCTCTTTTCTCTACCTTGAAAAATGACTTTATGTTGTAGTTCAGAAATGTGCGAACTGTGCCTAACTTGACGCTATATTTTCCTGATTGATACGTACACTTAGTAGTGGTGTTACCATAATATGCTAATTTGAATTTTCTCTTTATTAGTGACAAACTATAGTTCTCGGTAAAACTATATTTCTACATATTTTGAAATAAGAGCAAACTCCAATAGCATAGCTATTTTGATAAATTCCCCAATACGATTAAAAGCTGATAAATTTAGCTTATTTGGATTCGTGAATTATTGACCACTCGCTTAAATTTATCCCAGGGGAAGGAAACGGCCATACAACATTTAAACTAATCTTCTTCGATCACTGATAAACGTCCGTTGCTGAACTCTTGCAAGTAACTGAATCGCCTTGTTGAGATAACAATTGTATAGCTATTTTGAAACTGGAATGGCAGCCTAAATCTAAGTTATGTAACGTACGGAGAGACTTTTAGTCTTGATTCCGTAGAAAAAAATGGAAAGCTTGGAAATTGGAAGGCAAATGGAAACAACAGGATATGAGAAACATGAAGTTCCCATTCCAGGGTTAGGGCTCCGCAAGAAAGTGTTACGGCGATCAAATATTTATCAGAACACATCCTTCCACTTTCCTAGCCTCTCTTTTTATACAGGCAACTGGCAGGTGTCGAGGAATGTTGTCTAAGAGAATTTCCCGATTTGTGCCTCGTGAAGCAACTGAGGCAGACACGGCTTGGCAACATTGGCCAGGTGCGGAGGCGCTGTGTAAACACGACGGCCTCGTGCTCGCCGTGCTGACAACACATCTGTCGAAATGGCATGACCTCCTGGCGTGTGGCTGGCGCTGGTGTTAGGTTTGCTTGTGCCACAGTGATTTTCCGCTCATCTACTCGAGAACTTATGATTTAAAAAGAACTTTATGATTAAACAAGGATTTAAGGTTAAAGATTAAAAGATACAGCCAGACGTAACGTGTGTACAAGACAAAATTTAGCGAGAAAGAAGAATTGTGAATTCGAAAGTATTATCGCAGGTTTGCTACCACTTCCAAACACTGAATAAAAGTCTTGAAAATCGGTCCCTATAGTTAAAGATACAATAAAAGAAATAAAGAACCAGTAAGCCTAGTTGTTGACTTGTACAATGCAATTAAAATCATTTGACAGAGCATACACGGTTGTTTTTACGTAGTGTACAAAACCGAGAATTACAAAAGTCTCTAGATACGAAAACCATATAGCACGTAAAATAGCAAAACAATTCGTACTCACATGGCAAGTGGTAATTATTATAATTTTCACGTGATAGATTGTTGCCTTAAAATCCAACATCAGTGTTCGTTCATTCTAAGACCTGGCGTACAGTACCATTTTGATGCGCGTCACGCACGATATGACGTGTAAATCGGGAAGTTAAGTTTCACAATTTGCAGCCAAAGGCTTCTTATGATGCAGTTATTCCTTTTGCATACGCGGAATGTTATATGTTATATATTACTATGTTACATAGTAATCACTTGCATTGAGTCACCCACCAACTCTAGAACTAATAATTTCTAACGCATGCTTTGTTTTCAGACGAGTTCTCTCGCAATACCTCATTCTCAATTCTGGTGTAGAATCTCTGTAGACCGAAAGCGCGAGCTCGGGTCACTTCAGTTTTTGCACTTAGATGTTCGTTTTCTTTTTAATTCATGAAATTGTTACTTCTTCCTACTTAATTACCGGCAAAAATGTCAGTTATTACGCTTTTTTTGGATACTTTTGCGGAAAAAGTAAATTTTTCCATACCTGCATTCACAACGAATCTTCGAGAAGTTTAAAATCCCATTCTTTAATTTGTGTCTAGTATTCTCTTTTCAAGAATATTTCCGAACAGGACTTGAAAGAACCATTGTTAACTAACTAGACCATAGTTTTAAATTCAACAGTAATGTGTCTTAATGGCTTCATGTTGATATCCATTTGATTTTCCGAAAAATTTTCATGAACAATTTACAGTCCACCGGGTGCACGTTCCGGGTCTCAAAGCTCAGGTGCAGGCCTCGAGTACTCTGTGACGGCTACCATATATTCTTCACCAGACCTCAACGGCCACTAGCCTACATTTAGCCATAGCTTCGAGAACTGCAAAAAGCCTGAACTCGTTACTGACTATTACAATTTCCTTGCTCTCTTTACTTCTGATTTCGCATTCTTCATCTGCAGTAAATGTGATTTCCTGGAAGAATTTTTATTCTCTTTATCTCCTTTGCTTCACAAAAGAACCTCACCGCCTCCCTTGGCGCTGTTCCCTCTCCGTCGTTAAGCTCCCGCTGTACCCTGCATTGGCTGCAGTCGCTCCTGATTTCCCTCAGGAATCATTTCGAGGCAACGACGGAATGTGGACGACTTCCAAAGAGACCGAGACGGAGAGCTGTCCATGAAAAATGGCGCACGCAGTCCATGTCTTGTATGAATTATGCAGAATTCATTCGAAAACGCTCCAGTTTTAATATAAATAAAGTTTGAGAATCCTCAAGTTCATCCAGGATTTTGATTCATGTCAGAAATAACAAAAAATATTGAGACGCTCATATTGATGATTGAAAGACTTTTCTCGCTTTAATAACTTGCCAGGCTACTAATACGAGTAGTTCATTTGTCGATGAAGTGCAGTCATAAGAGCTTTACGCGACGCATGTTGCCGCGCATGTATAGTGTGCAACCCTTGAAGTGCGAGAAATACATTTTTAAGATGCAAGCAGGTTTCCTCGCGTTATCGAGTTTGTTGGAGTGTTTTGTTCTTGAAATAATAAACTAATACCAGCTCAAAAGTACGAACCTGAGTAGCGCAACGGACTAGATGGGGCTTGACTGCATTCACAGAGATTTACGAAAAATATTCAATAAATATTCAAATACAATTGCACATGCACACGTATGAACGTAGCATTTCCTCCACAAGTTGATAAATATTCAACAAATATTCAAATATTACACATGCCCATGTATGAACGTAGCATTTCCTCCACAAGTTCATAAATCTATCGTTTGTATGTTCAAAAAGTCCAGGTTCCGAGTATACTTCACTTAAAAACAGTTCAATAAACTTTATTGCCTAATTTTAAACAAATTGTATTTCCCTTGATATATTTTGTTATTTTAAGCGCGTGTCACATGAAGTTATGAAGCTGCAAAGCCTTTAGCCAAGTGTCCGCTAATTGGAAAAAAAGCTTCATATAGGAGTAGAGATTTCAAAGATACTTTCGACACACATCGCGTTTAATATACGGGGTGCCTGCTACAAAAACCCGGGCTGTTTGAAAACGCAGTAGCTTGTAAAGTATTAGTATTAGAAGACTTTTATAGGTTTTACCGATAAGAGCAAGATTTAAAATTTTATTTGGTGTCATACATACGACCAAAACGAATACGTAGGCACATCTGCAGAGCTTCAATTTCATATACGCTGCGATAGCCCCCAAAATTGCCACGATTGACAGGGCAACGGAGAAAATTTGCCCTAGAAGAACAATCACACTGCCGCCGGAGGTGTTGCGAGCCGTCGTTTTCGCGGACAGGTTAGGTGGCCAGCTCTGAAATTCAGAAAGAATAAAGTTGAACTGGGTCCCGGTCTTATATGGACTTCTTGAATCAGCATTTTATCCTTTGGTACCGTTCCCAAGGCAGGAATTTCAACAGAAATAGATTTTCATGCATGACTAGACCATCCGTAACCCGTTGGGTCGCCATTTTGGAGTCCTGTTGGCGTCTCTGATAATTCTCCTTTATATCCCAACGAATACCATAGCCAAAGAAAATTGCTCGGTCACTTTAGCCCTATTGACCCGTAACCCTGATACGATGGAAAACCCTTATTTCATTACTAAGAGATGAGCTTATTTCACCCCCTTGTTATTACTTAAGAGCATGCACGGTTACAAACAAAGCAAGCAAGATGATCAGAGTTGTAGTATCATTCTAGATAATGCTCATAGCCATGTTTCAAAGTTTACGTATGAATAATATCTCCAAACGTATGAATAATATCTCCAAACGAAAGAACGATTAAATAAAAAGGCCCCCACATTCACCTGACCAAAATTGCTCTGAGAATCTTCGGAGTGGCACCAAACCTCAAATCGTGGCGATAAGCAGTACACAAGCCAAGCTGAACTATCGCATGAAATTTCAAGAAGTTGCAAGGGCATTGATATTTAAATTGATTGTCACATGATTGACCACAGTAACGTTTAATCGTCTTTTGGAGGTTCTTGGGGGACGAAGAGTTGATATAAGTTCAAGTGTGAGGATTAACTTACATTGTATGCTATCCCATTTTATATTAATAGCCCAGTATTTCTTGCTTGCTCGGTCCGTCCGTCCATCTCTCTGTCACTCCGTCACATATTTAGATAGGAGAAAATTCTCGGGTTCATATTTCTAACTAATCAGCGATGTTGTCAGATAAGACAGTCCGTATCAATGATACTACAAATAATAATATTTCATCCCAGCGTTACCGTTAATAAGAGGGCATCTTAAGAAATCAATTTCATGTGTCCCACCATTTTTGGCGTGGTGAGGCTACTAGTTTATTTTATAATTATCTATGGGACTTCCGATACGTTTTATATCAAACATAGCTGTTGAAATAAATTTATGTACATATATGTACCTACGTAATAACATCTTGCATCACCATATGAACACAATTTTTGTGATGATGTTAAATGATTCTGATGCATCATTGTTTTAATATCTGACAAGGATAATCACTACACACGTACGGCATAGATTACAAGTTTCGCATTCAAACATTTCCTTCACTACTCCATGTTCCACATAACTCATTTGCACAACACCATCCGGCATAGTGCACACTAGAACATAAATATCAAAGTCTCCTACAGATATTTAAAAATCTACCATATTATAGCATAGTTTTTTGAGGGCCCTTTGTGTCCCCCACCTCAACCCCTCCCTCTATCCCCTTCCTCACCCCC
>VOMN01052449.1:0-10284 GCA_014899125.1 Orchestia grillus | reverse complement strand
TTCTCTCTCTCGCGCTCTCTCTCGCTCTCTCTCGCTCTCTCTCTCTCTCTCTCGCTTTCTCTCTCTCGCTCTATCTCTCTCATCATTGCCATCAATGACACGCTCAGATCAGTGAGCTTTTCGCTTCGAGATACGCATACTTTCGTTCACTGTCGTGTTCAACGACACGAGTTTATTTCACTTTTGTGTTCTACACAATCGTGCTCACTTTTGCGCTCAATGCCACGAATTTGTGATCAATTTTGTGTTCAACGATACAAACGTGTAATCACTCATCTGTTCAACCACATAAATTTGTGTCAATTTTGTGTTCAACGACTCACAGTTGACTTGCGAAGTCTCATCCTGGTCTAATTAGCGCCAGTGAGGGTGACGCAACAGCGTTGCAGGCACCGCCACTCGACTCGACTTGGTTTCTTGGGTCTCGGCCCGGGCACGCGAGATGGAGGTCCCGCTGAAGTCTCTACAACCAGTCCGCCAGAACTGAACTGTTTGCTAAACTTGTAATGTAACCCAGAACATCGAAAGAATTTCTAAATGAATCGCTAAGGTTTCCATTGCTTTCTCTACTGAGTAGCCTTCTGTATTTACACTGCCAGCCACTGTCTTTTCATCGTGAAAGGTTAGCCCTTAACACGCACCCCAACACCTCCCACCACTCACCCCAACACCTCCCACCANTATGAAATGGACGTCGCAAGAAGCATGTGCAGCAGCTTAGACTTTTTTTGATGATGATAAGCGGACTATAATTGCAAGTACACGAGTATTTATTTCGAGTTGTTGGTTGGTTCAAGATGCACTTGCAGTTAATCTAGCTGCCGCGTAATATAAGTATTTCTATTACTCTTATTTCGACCATTAATATTATTTAGTTAATGTTAAAAAGAAGGTTGCGGCGTAAGCTCACCAGGTCCAACGTCAGAGTACAGGCGCGGAAGCATCGAAGTGAAGCATCGTATCAGGACTACACCATTTCCATATTCCTCATGCAGGAGGCGTCATACTGAGCTCAAGACCTCGCCGTGCCCAACATAACCGAGGGAACGCAGCTCCCTTGACGCGGCAGCCAACATGCCGGGGCAGAGAAGACTCTTGGAGACCAGCGTGCTGGAGGGTCCATGGTGGTCCTGTGCGTGGGTTGGGCGCGTGAAGTGGCCCTGCCTCTGATATCTATGAGGCAGTGGAGGTGGACAGCCTCACGGTGTGACCGAGGTGGATTGAGATGGACTAGGTGGACTAGGCGCTTCACAAGGCTAGTGCGCTCGTATCCCTCACAATTGTCGTAGGTGAGGAGCAAGCGCTACACGTCTAGTTTTGTTGCGGATTTTTATCAAGCTTTATCTGATATCAAAGGCCTTTTTTTACACGCAGCTGCTCAACAGATAAATAATATAAAGCGCCCATCAGCGAACTCTTGTATAGCTCCTTTTTTCTGAATAGGAACTGCGCAACTGGGGTGCGGTTCCTTCCAGTAGGTACCCTGATAATTCATGATCATCTGTGAGTCCTTCAACTAGTTTTCGCTTGCACCCTCATACTCGAGGCGCTCCTGGTGGCCTCGGAGTAACGAGATAAAGAGATGCTCTCTTAGTCCGCATTGGAATCCACTAAGGAAACTCGCGCTGTGAGCGTCAATCCGCTGTTTTAAAAGCTGCAATTGTCTCGGTGCATTGATCTAAAACCCTAGAGAGAGGGCGNGTTTTAAAAGCTGCAATTGTCTAGGTGCATTGATCTAAAACCCTAGAGAGAGGGCGTTTGCATTCGACAGACGAGTCTCCAGTATTCCTGCGCCGCGCTCTGATATCTAAAGTGGCAGCATTCGTTTTGTCTGTGCCTCTTGCCGTCTGCCCCACGCGACAGAGAGACAGCAGCGTACGAGGAGGGGAAACAAGAATGCTGTGTTGTGCCACGAGTGTCACAGCGTTAAGGGGCTCGCTCCAGCCTTACCGGAGTTCCAGTTCGCTGCAAGGGAAACCAAACGCTCGACGTATTGATTCTTATCGTGATTTCTTGGTCGGACTCTCCAGGTTTGACACGAAGAGGAGATGCTGTTTCTTCGGGATGTTGTATGGGGAATAAAGGACGATTGCGGTACCGGCAGTGCTTTAGAATACCGGCCACTGGCCGCTGTCTCGTCAATGCTGCGAGGTCTCGTCTGATGCCAGCTCGCGTTTCTATTTCTGCCTAAAAATAGACCGTGTTAATTCGCTGCAATACTAAAATATTATGAAAATTTGATTGCAACATTTCAGGATTACGGTCCGGATTCGACCGGAATGTTTTTAATAGGCTTACTAAGTCAGTCTGATGCCAAAATAATGAGATCTGTTTGGCTACGGCCCCTACGATTACCTCATTATTTAGTGTATATATAAATATATATATATAAATATATATATATATATATATATANGTGTATATATAAATATATATATATATATTTATATCGACACACAGCCGCACAGCCGAGCGAATACGAGAATCGCAAAGGGGAATTCAGAGATTTGTCGTATAACCAGGAAATGCTCCCGGCGCCATCGTCTTTCCGGACTCGTCGCCATTTTAGGAGGGAGCCACAATGCTTTCAAGGCGCAAGTGAGGTGTCCAATCCCATTAATCGGTCCCTGGACGGGGAACGGAAATGGTGCGGTCCTGCGGTTGCCAACTGAGGCTCTCAACAGCCGTTGCACAACATTCAAACCTGTTCGGCGTGTTATTAGGAGAATTAGGTGACAAAAGAGGAAGGAGGAGGGCTTTCGGGGGAATTTAGTTTATATAAAAAGGGGAAAGCGTGTTTTCTGCTAAAATTATGCACTTGAAGTTTAGTAGTAATGCACTCATCTTTCAGATGAAGCATTTTATTTAACAGAACGTCACGATTGTATTAAGCTCTTAATAAACATGATAATGATTGTTTTGTTGTGCGTGAATATTGACCAATTTTGGTAAATGCATTTTTATGATAAATTTCGTGAACTTGCTGTTGAATATTCTCTTGTAAGCCAGCTGCAATAGATGCGTCAACACCTGAAGTCATGCGCTTATAAATAGTTTTCGATTTTTTTTCCCCAATTTGGCAGGTTTGAAGTACTCGGCAAAACTAAACTGAGGCGAAGGTGCCCATTAGGATTCATAAAGCCTGGCCTTGGTGTTGGAAGGCCTAGTTAAAAAATATATTCTTCGGTATTAAAAAGGGTAGTTAAAGAGTCTAGCCTCGCTGTTGAAAATCCAAGTTAAAAAGTCTAGTCTCGATATTGAAAATCCAAATAACTAACTCCATTCTCGAAGTCGAATATCCAAGTGAAAAGGTATAGTTTCGATGCCCGAAATCCAAGTGAAAAGGTATAGTCTCGATGCCCGAAATCCAAGAAAAAAAGTCTAGTCTCGATGTCGAAAAGCCTAGTAAAAATGCCGAGTCTTTGTCTTAAAATGTCTAGCTAAAAAACTTAGTCTTAAAATGTCTAGCTGAAAAACTTAGTCTTAGTCTTAAAATGTCTAGCTGAAAAACTTTGTCTCAGGGTTAAAATGTCCAGCTAAAAAACTTAGTCTTAGTGTTAAAATGTCTAGCTAAAAAACTTAGTCTGTGTGAAAATATCTAGCTAAAAACTTAGTCTTGGTGCACCAGCACTTGGACGTCCCCATTAGCGCCCGGTGCCATCCAGGCACGGATGACACGAGTACAGCGGTGGAGACGTCGTCAGCGACTCGCCTGCACCAGTTGACCCATTGCTGGGCTGTGCCCCTCCCTGATAGAACACTCACGTCCCAGGTGGTGAACAAATTCGCGTCACGCTTTATCACTAACGCACATTTTCTCGCATGGAATTTCTGGAGCACACGCGCGTCGCTCATTAGAACTGGCCCTCGACAGACTTGAGCTGAGCCTACTTCAGTGCGCGCACAGCCTCTCTCGACAACTTCTGAGTGGTCGTGCTGTTAGTATGTACAAGCTTCGCAGGTCTGCATCGATGCATTACTAAATGAGTGCAAACACAAGCAACGTTTCTCTATACATTGGGACTTTTATTTTCAAATTTAGGTGATGAAATATCACATAAAGATGGATCTGTTTTTATAAAAATCAATGACCAACGACACAGCGGATCTATGTTTTTATCTCACTGGAAGCGCCACAGAGCATTCACTCGACCGTTACAGAGCAGCGTTAGGTTTTACATGATGGGTTAATGTTCTTTAACTTTGAAATTTTGGAACATGTTTACAGGGAGACGGAGAAAAGTGGAAACTTTCGAAATGCATAGCGGCAGCCCTATACAGTTAGCAAGACTCATTTTCAAATATTGATAACTTAGATTACTCCCTCTTAATGGCAAGTTATAATGATTCAATCACTGTAAAACAACGTGCTTGATGGTTTATTTTTATTTTTATTAGGTTTTCAGAAGTTCCCGTCTTTCTGTGTCGCCCTGTGCATACATTTGTTGGCTCGCCTATTGAGACCAACGCCCGTTTCCGAGGGAGTGCAGGACTGTCAGAGACATAATAGCACGAGTTCCGCCTCTGAGGTACGTACGTCAGCAGACATCGCGTCGCGCTGCGGTGGCAGACGGTGACAAAGCCTTCGCGATTCTTCCACGTAATGTTCCAAGCGGAGAAAAGATGTCTTTGCTGTGCGACTGTGACACACGACTCCCTGTACGCCGTACAAGACGCCCGTAGTATTGCTGAACGACTGTGACACAGAATTGCTCGTAGAGTTGACGTTGCAACTTTGACGCGGTGTTAGCGGACGCGATCAGACGTAACGGGAGTTCGTGTGTCACCTGCGCATGCTGTTTTGTGCCCGCTAATATCGTCAAGCTCTTACGTTGAGCGATACATGGTCGTTTCCTCAATGGGCCTATTCTGATGGGCCTATATTGAGGAGATGGAGGGTTCTTTTCTTCCGGAGGGCTCTAATAACGTCAACAAAGGAGCAATTTCGATAGCCCAAGCTTTTCTTTGGGATTTAGAGACAATGTGCTTTTTGCTATTGCGCTTAAGTAATTTATTAACAGTGCTAATAAGGGTCTTGAACTTGCCATGCATAGCCTACTGTGTTCTGCAGCAATTCACAACCTTTTCGTGAGGCACATTTGTTCCTAGCTCTCAACGCTGCTGCATCGCGCTCCCTTATCTATATTGATCATACGAAATAAAAACGACGCCCATGAACAAGGACTGCCTGTGATAGATTAAACCGAATCAGCTGGCAATCCCGGAGTTCAATAACTTCATGCCGTGTTTAATACTTAAAGAATATTCAGTGATTTTGATTGGAAAAGAGCGGACGGAATCACGCGGCGCCCGTCCACCTCCTGGTCTCCAGCAACACGCCACACTCGGACTCATGACGGCGGATTTAAAATTTCATATTCCGCGACTAGATGAAAAGCGGACGAGCGGTGGGCTTGCCGGCGCAGGTTTGCTCTAAATATTTGGCCGGATTTTTATTGAACTATGGCATTCTTCGCATTTTGAGTGCTCTGTACTGATGCACGCCTGCCCGAGGGGGTGTCATGCCTAATGAATATTGCTTTGCTGTCTAAAGTTCGTTTATCGGTGAGTCGTGCCTCGTCTGTACAGGCGTGGTCTTTGGACAAATTCGCTGGAGTTCGTTGGTAATGTTTTTGTTTGGCTCGTACCAGAGGTTCCTCAATTTATTTGTATTGTTGAAGAGTTGCTTGCTCTCATCTTGACCGAGAGCTTAACATGGCACTCCATACTGAATGGTTCCGACTCTTTCGGTGCGAGATAGTCTGAGTTACTGCAGCGCTGCTATCCTTACTACTACTAATACTCGTTAAAACTTTGACTACGATCTCCACGCAGGTAAAATTACATGCCGACAAATATCTCTGCTCTGAATTTAAAATTGATGGATTTTGGTTTTACAAATTTGATTACCCTAATAATTTTCTTTCTATTCAGAATTAGATTATTCGATTGATGAACACAAATTTGATGAAAACTCGAAAATTTGTATTTGTATATGAATATGATGGTGTTTTGGTTACATTGGGTTAGGTTAGACGATCGCGTGTACCATATATGACCCACTCCGGAGGCAAAGTGTTAACATTGCATCGAGCTGAGGAGGTAGCATACTCTGGGCAGAATTAAGGAGCAGTGGTTGTGGCGAAGCCATTTTGAGGCCTACCATTAAAGTTGGATATCTGAAGATGTGGTGTGGAGCCAGAGCTGCAGGCCAAAGTCTTTTGAACTTTTTCGATACTACTTGAAGGCCGAGGAATCTGAGCCGAGATCGATTATCTGAGCCGCCGTGGAGCCCAGACTCAAGAGGTCTGAGGCCAGGCTCTGGGAGCACCCACGCCCATCGCGGTGGTGACAACGCGTGGTGCCTCTCAAACCAACGGCTGCTCGTGAGGGAAACCTTTCTGTATGCACTTCTCATTTGTTCCCAGGTAAGCCAAGTGTCCAATGGTGAACTTTTTTGTCACTATTCAATCGAATTTTTTTTTGTCTTCTTTTCTTTGTATTCCCAACATGACATCCTATCGTCTGCAGATAACTGTCATACCAGTGAAGTATGTATCATCCATATAGCGTACAGGGATTGGACAAAAAAAGAAAAAAGAGAGAGGGTAGCGATTTTAGCTCAATATTTCAACGAGTGCCTTTGTTGTATCTTTTTCAAATTCATGGTGACTTATTCTGATTTGATATCACTGCAACTATCTGATTTATCGATTACTTCTCTCTTCAGATCTTGCTGTAGCATAAAGTAATCACTAATACGTGACCTCACCGAGTTCAAAAAGAGGGCAAATTTGTAGAACCCGAATACCCATCTGTTTCGAGAACAGCCGAACGCTTGTGCTCTCGAGAGCTACGATATCAGCGGTCATGGTAGAAATTAAGGTCAAGGACACAATCGAAAGCGAGAACAGTAATGCAAGGAGAACGTCGAAGCTCGCTACGGACGCAAAAACAACCATCGCGTGTTCGCGTGCATTGAAGGGAAAATTGCAAGGTAACGGCGGCAAAAGAGGCTGTTGAGTTGCATATCTAAATAGCTCGGTTTCGACCAAATTTGTTGGCTAGCAATTCAATAAAGCTGGATATCATTCAAGGGCATCAGTTTAGAACTTTAGATCATTCACTTTAGCCCAACTTATAATGCAGTAAGACTTGGATAAAGAAATACATTGAATTTTAAAACGTAAAGCTATCTAGTAAAAAATACCCAGTACGATTTCAGAGTTGATGTGTGCAAAATAAACACTCGCTGAAATATTTAAATATTTCTATTATTTTGTCCAATGCCTGTACGTGACGGAAAATGCCACTCATCGATGAAGGTGATGAGAATTTCGCGAAAATTTAGATAGTGTTTTCAAATATCCAAGATATACGAGTGACTCATACGTTGAGGATCATACTTGTTTCTTCCTTGGTTGGAGGAAGCGCAGAAGGGCGTCATCAAATCGTTGTGACACGAGAAAACTTTGAAGCATTCCTGAGCTCCACTCGGAGCGTGGCACTGTGGTACTGGTAGCGTCAGTCATCTCAGTGTACCTCTGTGCACCAGAGTGGGCCGAGTGTACCTTTGTGCACCAGAGTGGGCCGAGTGTACCTTTGTGCACCAGGGTAGGCCCAGTGTACCTTTGTGCACCAGAGTGGGCCAGTTACAGTGCTAACTCCTCACGGCAGCGCGAGCTTCGTTTGCTGCAGGTGTTGGATGTTGAAGATTCGATGGGCCGCACCTTGTCTTTTGCGTCGTTCCGTCTCTCTCACCCCAGGGAAACCGGTATTCAGGCCTCCTGCAAGAGCTCTCTTCCTGTTCAGCCTGCCCCGGGGCAGGTGAATCGCTCAAATTTCGTGCTCATATTTGTTCCATTGATGGACAATTTTCTCAGACTGAATTTCACAGCGACCGCTGTTGAAAAAAAGCAAAAACGACGATAAAAAAAATGATTTTAACAACAAACTTCGTATTATTGAGAAAATTTTCCATCGTTAGGAGGGCAGCCGTCATATTATTTTTAATTATTATTTTAATGAAACTCATTTTTATTCCTACCCGTTGAATATTTCCTCGCAACGAGAGAAGGTCTCAAATAAACAGCATCGTCATGTGACGTGCTCTGCTAGGTCGCTCGCCCGGGAATGCCTCGCCCTGCAGGCACGATAATTTCTTCCGCTAATGAATTTTGGAATTCAAATTTGGGACGCACGATTGGAACGCGCGCCGGTGCGAGCCGCCACTACTGCCATCGTAATTTATTTTCCATTAATGAAAACCTTGGAACGCATTCGAAGATCGAAGTGTTCTCTCTGGGCACGACGATGACTCCCTCTCCTAGCACGCGCCTCTTGCGATGTTAAGCCTTTACGGCCCAATTTTTTGGGCGATAACGCTGCAATTAGCTCTGAAGGAAAAACTAGCTGCGGCCTTATGCATACACGCAAGAAGGCTCCATTTAGCTCGTTACGAAAAATTAACAGCATCATTTGGAGAGCGGATTTTGGAGTACAAATTGTCAGTAAAGGGTTAAGCCTTTACGTAATGATTGTATTTACCATAGTAAATCTTTTCCGTGTTTGCATGTGTGAATGGAAAAAAGATGAATGGGTAAACTGTAACGAGCGTTTTACTAGACATTTTCCTTCCTAAATAATAAAAAGTAAATAAAAGCCTGTCAAAGTAACATCAAGGTGATTTAAAAGTTTATTTTCGTGTGACTTGAGTCATACGAGGGCGTTTGGTGTGTAAGCTACTGCTCAACGTTGCGGAAGCTTTTTACGCCATTTTATGTCATTTAATGGCGCTTTCAGGAGTTTTTCAGCGATGTAAGAGGTTGGGTAGTTGCCATGACGACCATGGTTTCGCTAGCCTCACATCAGGCGTAGGATTGCTACGGTCACGGTGAACGTATTTTTCTGAGACCTTCATTATTCCATTATAATTTCAAGGACTTGAAGATGTCACCAAAACTTAAGTAGTGCGATTTCGAAAATGTAATTTTTACATCGATTCCGAAATAGCATCCCGTGTTTGGAGCATTGAAATAGTTTTTGCTAATTGCCTCTGTGCACTATTTCTTGTTGGAAGTCTGGAGTGCAGGAGCACGGAGCCTAATGCGTGAATTATGAAGAGTTTGACGAGAGCAGATTAGATGCCTGCCCAATAGTCGATTTTAGCTGGTCATGGGTGGGGGCTTAATCGACTTGAAAACAGTTCAGTGGGATGAGGATTTTGAGGGGCTTTTGGAATGTTTTTTTGAAGAGCTTCTGAGGTCTTTTTTGCCTCTGCGGAACATTTGACTTTCGGTAACATTATGACTGATGCTTGGTTTCGAATTTAGAACGAATTTTGAGTCGAGGTGCATTGAAGATTATGGTCTTTCATGTCAAGCTCTGATCATATGTGTAGGTTTTGGTCGCTCTGAGAGGTCGCTGACGAGGCCTCGACTGAGTTTGGTCACACACCATGCTTGAGGCCTGATCAGTGTCAGCTGAGGCACAGTACAGTCAGTGTCCGCCGAGGGACAGTACNGGCACAGTACAGTCAGTGTCCGCCGAGGCACAGTACAGTCAGAGGCCGCCTAGGCACAGTACAGTCAGTGTCAGCCGAGGCACAGTACAGTCAGTGTCCGCCGATGCACAGTACAGTCAGTGTCAGCCGAGGCACAGTCAGCGTGGGCCGAGGCACAGCGAGTGCCCGCTTAGGGGCATTTAATCTTCAGGACACTGACACAAGCAAGATGATACAATCGACCAGAGATACTATCCAAGCTTGATCAAAGAGGAGAAAATTCAGTCAGCGGAGGGTCAGAGCAGGGCTCACGGGCGATCGATCTGTTCACCTAGGCTCGACGTGCGCTGCCACCAGACTTTGCTCCCGCAGCTCCTTTTCTATGGCAAATTTCCCACATTCAGTACCGACCAGTAACACAAAACAAGCCAGGGCTCGATTCAGGTTCAGTGCTGACGTTTCAGCAGTTCCAGTTGTCCAGTTTCAGCCACGGAATATATACAGCATAGACGCGAGGGGGCGTTTGGGTTGGTCGTGTGTGTGCCGGGTTTGCTGGGGTATGAGGTACGGGTGTTGTAGGCACCACAGCGGCTGCACTTACGTAGCCCACCTCGCTTGTTTTTAGGTCCAGTATGCTCGCGTGGGAGTTCCTATTATCCTGATGAATGACAAAATTTCTTCCTCAAGCACCCATGTTTAGTAGAGTAACTTCTCGTACGGTATATTAAAGGCGAGACTACCAAGAGGATACATCAAATGCGGGGGTGCGTCAAATGCGGGGG
>VOMN01052441.1:0-15080 GCA_014899125.1 Orchestia grillus | reverse complement strand
CATGTTTTTTCCACTTGCCTGAAAATCAATTCATAAAGTGACGCTGTTGAGGTTGCTGCGAATGTTCGTTGTCATTGAATGATTTCTAGTAGATGATGGTTGTTCAGGGGCGCCAGCGTGTGCTGCAATAGTTTCTCTCTCCATGCGTAAATTGCATGAGGAACAAGAAGGCAGGAAATTCTTTTAAATGAAAGAAATTAGGTTTTCTTTCGTTTCTTTCTATGAGTTCTACTTGCGCGACTAACAAATTTGCTGGCGTCAGAATTTTTTCTTGGCGTATGCACACCAAGCGTACTGCTAGTGAGAGATGCTGCTAGTGAGAGATGCTGCTAGTGAGAGATGCTGCTAGTGAGAGATGCTGCTAGTGAGAGACGCTGCTAGTGAGAGATATGATATGATGGAGTGAATTAAGGCGTCACGATGTGTGCACGCGTCTGGTGTCTGGGCTGTGTGATGCTGTGTAGAGTGTTACTGGCATGTCTGGGGTCTTGCTTCGTACCAGAATGTCCAGGTGTACTCGCTTAATTCCCGACACACTAGTGTGCTTAAGCTCGGTGGGCTTCATAGCCGGAGTTTAGTTTCTTCTGCACTCTGACGATGGGACGTGCTGAGAGAAACTCGATATCGACTCGCGTTGTGTGACCCCGCACTGTGGTTGTGTACGGTTGTGGCGTGCGGCAGTGCTCCGTGAACCGGTACTGGTCCGTTGCTCCATTGGTACTAGTTCGTTGCTCCATTGGTACTGGTCCGTTGCTCCATTGGTACTGGTCCGTTGCTCCATTGGTACCAGGTCGTGGGTCCATTAGTACCGGGCTGCGCAGAAGTAATTCATAACGGGCAATCTTTCCGTTTTGTTCATCATTGAATTAATTCATTGCTGATAGTTACGTACAAATACAAAGTGGCTTCGCATTTATTATTATGATTAAAACATATCGGTTTTTGCATCGGTCGCATCATTTTATTTTGCCACATATGTCGTCTGTTGCTCCTCAAAGGTCGGTCCCTGAAAATATTGCCTCTCATTGATCTGATAGTGCCGCAAGAAAGGCTGGGGACTGCCGTGCCAGGACCGCAAAATCCAATGCATTAGGGTCGATAGTTTTCTTGAGTTATGTTCAGTTAAGCCTTCACATGAACATAATATTTCTCATACGCGAGAAATTTTCTTTGGTAGTGGTAGTTGAGCGCGGAATTAAGCCTGACTAACGATCTCCTCTTTTTGGTCGCGACCCCGAAAAAATCGTCCGTCTTTGTGCCCAGCGTCTTCAATCTTTGGTGGAAGTACTAAATTTCATCAGTCCATTTGGAGGCCGTGGCCGCATGTACGCCCCTGTAGCGCTGCTATTAGTCATTTCCTTCCCGCACTCTCGACCAGCTACAAGTTTTTGCTCGTGCAGGCCATTAGGCCTTTAATTTTCGTGGTAGATCGTTGACAAGGGATGAGTTCCGTGCATCGATCTATACTTTTTATTCGCGCTCTCCGGGCCGTCTGCCGGGCCGGGGACGAGGGCTTTAAGCGTCTACTTTTTGCACCAAAGTAGAGTTGCAAGCTCCACTCGAGCGAATGTTTTGTAGCGTTCTAAATATTGCGCTACGTTCTAAACTTTCAAGCGGAACTTTCTTCAAATACGAAAACAACTGCGAAATGAAATTAGAATTGAAGCGTGCTGGGTAGCGAGGAGTGTTCGATTTAGCATTTTTTGTGTGTATTGCGAAGGAGACGAAGTCGATGTTTATGTGAAATGCAAGCTCATCCATACACCGATATGGCGTTAGACAAGAATATCTACCGGTATGCGTTTACAGTGTTCTCTTAAACTTGATGATGTTCCTGTTTTTCGAACAGTATTTCATGCTCTGTAGCCTAGTGAGAAAAGAGTAACTTGAATGAGTTGAAGCTTGGCAACTCAGCAGAAGATTCAGTGAACATGAATATTATGGATAACGGGTCTGCAGCACGTGCGTATCTACTGTCGGTGGGTACTTGAATAATGTCGTCTACCGCGTGTCCGGCTAACCATAGCAAGGAAGGATTGCAACACAGTACAAGTATGAACGCATATTACCTTTAAGCCTGGAACTGGTCATTTCTTCAATCCGTTTACTTCAGTTTGGAATCTGAGGCACGACCAACAGGTCGGGGTCATGCTGGCTTTCTTGAGAACTAAGTTACATTCTAATCATGAATGTCCACGCTTTTTCTGGTCAATATACTGCAAGGTTGTGAAGCTGGAGGACCTTCATACGACCCATGGAGGAGCAACATGACTATCTTTGCTCTGTACTCGAATCAAGAGGAGCGCAAGGGGAGAGGGCGCGATCACAACAGCGCTCTTTGCATATTGTCGTATTCCCTCGAGATGAGAGATGCTTTCTCGCTTAAGTGGCTCCACCAGAGGATTCAAGCCCGCCCTCAGCACGCTCGCTTTACCTGCGCCGAGTGCCACTATCTTAAGTAATGCCATCTTTCCAGAGTATCTTGGCGCCCTGGCCTGAGGCAATTTTATAAGTATTTGCATGTGCCATGTTTACTTGCTCTCTTCAGCCTACGTCTCCGCGAGTGCATTCTGGCTTACATGCACGCTCTGCGCTCTGAAATGTTAACTCGGTAATTTTGGTACTTCGTTGTCATTTTGGGGCAGTTCGCGAGCGGTATTTACCGTACTTTGTTCCTGATGAGAATGCAGACCGCTCTGAGAAATCCGTGATTTCTGAAACTTTTCTTATTCTTGTGATGTTGGCGCAATGTTTGCTTTTCGAATAAGGCTTGAAAATGTCTATGAACTTGTCAGTAATCTGAAAACATATGTGGCAAGTGAACTACCGTAGTCCGCATTTATCGTAACCCGTTTCTTGTGATACGACACACCGGTGCATCATTTTACTAAGTAAAAATAACACCGTCGGAGGAAACGTTAAAACACCTGGACGAACAACGCAACATCTTGCTATGGTGCAACCTAAAGTGCGGCATGCATTCGTTTACTGCGACATAAACTACACTTTCATTTTCTACCCCATCATCATTGCACAATTTTCTTGTCTCGCTAAGCGTTGAGTTTAAAATCTCCTTGGGAGCCTCAGCTTGAACACATGCCGTATCTGGCCTATTGGCCAGAATTTTTAGATGCTGCTGCAGATTTGAAACCCACTAACTGGAGAAAAGAGAGCTGCTTCAGCGTGCTCACGGGTGCACACTGAGCATCGGAAGAGAAGTGCCGGTGTGGAGGCTGATCTTTAGCGTGCGGTGGAGCTACGCCTCGTGGTTCCCCCTCCGGAACTTTTGGGAGAGTTTCCGCGTATTCTCTACCTAACATTTACTCCTAGATCCTTGTGTTTGATGCTCTTTTTCGTTTCAGTGGTGCCTACGTAAATGAGAAACAGAGCTCCTTTTGGATAGTTTGTTTTCACTGCGCTTAGCTACAGGTGTGTGCATGAGGAGGCACCTGATTGACGTCTCTCCTGCTTCATTTCGTGCGGTCGACGTTTTGTCAGTGGCTCACTATGACGTTGCCTCGGATTACCAGGAGCGATAGGTGTTAAATACAGCCCACTTTACCCAGACTATTATGCGAACCGTTCATTCATGGAAATAACACGTGCTTATAAAATTCGGAGACTCCTGAAACCTCAATAGTTCATATCTAGATTTTGATGGCTTGCAGTGACCTCGTTTATCCAAGCTGCTTCATACGTGCGAGCTTCAGAACGTGCAATATTCTGGAGCAAGCCATTACGCCTGGCGCACATTTCCTGAGAATGTTTACTTGATTGATTTGTACTGGTAATCATCGCCGGTCGCTCAGAATTGCACCTGACGATAAAATGCTGCGTGCGATAATTTGGAACCTCATAGTTCCTTTTTTTGGAAGGCTTATAAATTTCCGTCAGTCCAAGCAAAGCGTCACAGCAGTTGTTCAGAGGATCGGGCCGCTGCAAACAAGATCCTCTGTGTGGGAACTGCAAGTTCTGCTACCTTCGGCGGCCCCTCGGGCACTCTACTGTTGACCAACACTTCCTGGTCTGTTGTCACTCTTGACTAACACTTTCTGGTCATTCTACTCTAGACCAACACTTTCTGGTCTAACATCACTCTTAACTAACACTTTCTGGTCATTCTATTCTAGACCAACACTTTCTGGTTTAACATCACTCTTGCCTAACACTTTTTGGTCATTCTACTCTTGACCAACATTTTCTGGTCTAACATCACTCTTGACCAACACTTTTTGGTCATTCTACTCTTGACCAACACTTTCTGGTCTAATATCACTCTTGACCAACACTTTTTGGTCATTCTACTCATGACCAACATTTTCTGGTCTAACATCACTCTTGACCAACACTTTTTGGTCATTCTACTCTTGACCAACACTTTCTGGTCTAATATCACTCTTGACCAACACTTTTTGGTCATTCTACTCATGACCAACATTTTCTGGTCTAACATCACTCTTGACCAACACTTTTTGGTCATTCTACTCTTGACCAACACTTTCTGGTCTAATATCACTCTTGACCAACACTTTTTGGTCATTCTACTCATGACCAACATTTTCTGGTCTAACATCACTCTTGACCAACACTTTTTGGTCATTCTACTCTTGACCAACACTTTCTGGTCTAACATCACTCTTGCCTAACACTTTTTGGTCATTCTACTCTTGACCAACACTTTCTGGTCTATTATCACTCTTGACTAGCACTTTCTGGTGTATTATCACTCTTGCCTAACACTTTCTGGTCATTCTACTTTTGACTGACACTTTTTGGTCTATTATCACTCTTGACTAACACTTTTTGGTCTATTATCACTCTTGCCAAACACTTTATTGGTCATTCTACTCTTGATTAACACTTTCTGGTTTATTATCACTCTTGACTCACTTTTTGGTCATTCTGTTCTTAACTAACACTTTCTGATCTATTATCACTCTTGACTAACACTTTCTGATTAATTGTCGCTTTTGGCTAACACTTGTTGGTCTATTGTCCCTCTTGGCTAACACTTTCTGGTCTATGGTCCCCCTTGACTAACACTTTCTGGTCTATTGTCCCCCTTGGCTGAGGTCTTGAAGTTACCACGCTGTGACTCGAGCAGCAGCTTGACGACGGCTGGAACGCTGGTTGTGCTGAGCGAGACAAGTGTGTGTAGAGGCGTTCTGTGATGAGCTCCTCGATGGTTCATCAGTTGTTCTGTCAACAGCGCCGCTGCCTCTCTCAATCAGGCATCTTCTGTCTTGTGCGAACCCGGTCTCTATTGTGGCCCAAGGCTTCCAGGAAAACCAGTTAATAATGGCCTGCCTCCCGGGCAGCTGTTGATGAAAAACGTATTTCTTGAGCTGCTTCGTCGATGATGTTTTCGCCCAGATTTATGCTCAAGTGAAAAGCGTGCTGACACAAATGTTCTGCTGTGTATTGCAAATTTCTGAGTTGTTTTTCTGGCGGTGAATTATGCTAGCACTCATCATTAAGAGCTCCGAACTTTCAATTTTGTTTGAAACGTCCTCGTATGAAATGTTCACTATTACTTTCTGATGTTCAAGAAATACAAACATGTAGAAGTGGTATACGAACTTCGTACGTGGACAACGAGTTGTTGAAATGAACGTCTTCATAACGTTCACTCTTTGTTTACTTTGAACGGTCTTTTCAAGATTTAAATGACCGTTGTTGTGCAGTTTTTGTTCGCATTGACGCTCCTCGGCGTACGCTTCGATGTGGGTATCGGTTTCCCATAGGTCGAATGCCGCTCTTGATTGTAGGAAGACTTCTTGTGACCAACATTGGCGTATGGCGTGTTATTCTTTGGACGAGTGCTTCCTGAAGCAGCCAAGCTCTAATTTTGAGGAGCTTGGTGCTGTCAGTGCTGCCGTATTTCTGGGTTTCGTAACGACTCTGAACGAATCGAATTTAATGTGATACTGCTCCTTATTCGCTTCCAATTTTGGTGTTTTCAGATTTAATTTCATGGTTTTACAACGAGGGCTGCTTTTTAGTTTGTTTCATTAGAGGTATATCGTATTTATTATCGCAAAGAGGTTAGCAATATGGGTTATCTAACGAGCATGCTATCCATTCCCGTCATTCACTCTCCGTGCTGAAGATCAAACTTAAAATTCGTGTAAAAGTAGCCCAGAAATGCGCATGCGCGGCGCACAGGGCAGATGTTCTCTTAGTTGCAGTAATGTCTTAACTCGTGTAAACTCGTGTAAGCTCGTGTAAACTCGTGTAATTTTGTGTAAACTCGTGTAAAAATTCGTCTAAACTTGTACAAACTCGTGTAAAAGCAGCCGAGAAATGTGCAAGCGGGGCGCACAGGACAGACGCAGTAGGGTCGCAGGGAGCTGCTGAGGACTGCTGCAGAGCGTGCTCTGAATTGCGCCCCATGCAGCAACGTGAGGGGGTCAACATTTCCTTCTTTGGGCAGGCGGTGCACAGACCTGTACGAGGGATCATTAATTCGAACATTATTGAGTCATCAATTGTGATTCATTAAATTACATTAAAAATATTATAGTCAGAACGAAGGCTTCTCTTCCATTGTCCCACAATGACAGCGTGGAATTTGGTTCGCGTTTAGTTGAAGGATATGAACAGAATTCTCAAAAGCTGTTCCTGCAGGTTCCTGATGTTCCTGATTTGGAGAAGACCTCGTGCACCCGTGCAGTTCTGTCGGCTACCTGACCTCTCCCGTGAAGCACCCATGATTATCGATAATTTCATTAAACCAAGCATTTTTATCTATTATATAGGGGGGTTAAATTTGAAGGGCCGCTGTCGATTTTCAATAAAACACAAATTAGGTTCATGATAAGCCTGAATAACTTTAACGCGTTGCTCGATTGTGTGTTTTACCGTGGTTCAAATTGAATTAGTCTGAAATAGAGATATGTCAAATTAAATGCAGAAAAAAACTCGACGTTTAGGTGTGGTTCACATTCAAAATCGGCCCTTACAATTTAACCACCCTTTATTATAAATTTATCAACGAAGCGGCAAAAATTTCCACACGATGCGAGCGCCGCTCTGAGCTTCTTGGCTTGCGATCGAAATCTGACGTTCAATTTTTCGCATTGCATTGAATCAGTGAATTATTTTCCATCGAGTTGAATTTCTTTATTTTATCGAGAATTCATTTCTGTGAGCTTCCGAATGAGGTGATTTTAAGTTCTATTCACGGAATGTGACGAGTGGATTTTTATGACGTCGCGAAGTGCTTCCCTCTGCAACGGAAGGCTTAGTCGCACATTCTCCACTGCGCTCACGCCTGCTACGCTAATTATGAAGCTGGTAAACATCATTCCGTTGTGCCAAGTACCAACTCTGCTGGAGTACAGTTTCTTTCGTTTTCTTTCAAGGAGGTGGAGAAAAAATTGAAAATCATTCAATGCAGACGTTTCGAGCGTTGTTAACTTTGATTACTTACATTGCAAACACGGGGATTTTTTCATCACAAGAAGATTACGTTACTCTTCTAAAAATCCGTTGTATATATGTGAATTTTTCATGGATTTATATTTGCATTTTTTACCATAGAGGTCTGCCTTGGCTCTAGCATAGTACAAAAACACGGACAAAACTTGTAAGAATAAATTTCCTAAGAATAACTCCTACTCGAAATTAACGTGAAAGATTCTCACTAAAGATTCTTGAAAATCATTTACGCAAATGCACTAAACATGGAATTCACTGTAGCCAACATTGCTTGGAAGAAGTTTTTTACCCATCATAAAAGTACAACCCGAGCACCATAAAAAATTAATATCAAACTGTTGTCGTCGTTCAGACTTTGGCAATAACCAGGCAAGCGTGTTGGAGTGGTGCTACGCAGAATGTATGGCATTTAAGTTAATCACGTTAAAATTTTCTCCAATCTCAGCGAAGCAGAGCTGTGAGAAGCTTGGGAACTTTAGAAGCGGGTGTGGAACACCGCGATGAGGCCCCAATGCGTGACAAGGCCTTATTTCTCTTTTGCATTATTGCTGTTAGAATTCCTGGCCCTGTGGAACGCTGGCATTACTGGCACACGCCGCCGTTCCCTTCCTACGTCCCCTCCCCGCCAGTTGCTTCTTGACTAATTGCTTGTATTTCAGTCGGGGCTCGGAGTTCAGGTTTATTGCCTGCTATTTCAATCATTAATATAGTGGCTGCATACGGTGTGCTCGAATCCTGGTTACGTGCACTTACGGACGAAAACCCTCGGTTTGTTATTGTGTTATTCTCATTATCGCTACATGTGATGAGCGTTCTGCTGAAAGGCCTTGCTTTTTAAAGGTCAGTTTGGCAAGGTGTGTTTTAAACAATTTATAGTGAGAGAATTTACGTGTCTTCGTCACGAAACTGCAGTTCCATGCAGTTCAGGGTTGCAAGGTCCCATCTCCAAATCTACGTTCAACGACCTCTAATCTTGATGCGTGCTTCAGGGTGCGAAGTACAGGTCGGGATGTCGGAGCTTCTGTATAGTGAGCTCATAGTTCTTGAAGGTGCATCCGTCGTTCAGGATACATAATGCTACTTCGCATATGGCGCTTGGGGCTTGAACCCGTACGCTCAAGAAAACCACCCTCTTTCTTGCATGAGATTTAAGTGCAATTGTGTAAGCTAAGTTTTGATTATTATTATTAACTGCTCTGGGTTGTGTCGACAGTTTCTTCATATTAAATAGGGTAGAAGTCGCTGGTTATGGTGTTGCAAACGTTTATTCAGCTCAAATTACACGAGGGAGCCCAGATCAATGCTGCTATCTTGAGATCGGAGAAGGGGCCGTGGCTCCCCAAAAAGCACCTGTCGATCCGTGACCTGGGTCGTCAAATCAATGACTCGACCGGTTGCCGGCCGAATTTTCGGCTTCCACCGCCAGAATACGCCGCAATTATGGGACAATTATACAGTAATTTCCGGCAGCTTGTGTGGCGAAAACCATCGAAATTCATGGCTCTTATCCTCTAAGTGTGCAACTCGCTAGCGAATAAAATAAGGTTGCTACAGGTTAAGCACACGGCCATTACACGCGCAATGTACGGTTATGACCAGCAGCGTATATGGCCATTACGAGGAGAATATTGGTAACTACGTCCTTGGTGCACAATTTCGACAAACGAGTGCTACAGCCGGTGATATTACACGTACTGCCCTCCAGGAGAGTAGATCCAGGGATTTCCCTGGCTGCAGTGACGGGTGTGAGCGGGAAATGACGCGGCGCCTCCGTAGTTTTGGGGCCAGTATATCAGACTAACTTTTTCGCCGGAGCTTCTAAAATTATCAATAACTTTGGGTATATAGGTGTTTTTATCATTTTTTTGGCTAATTTATCGATGGAGCTCCGGAAAACTCGTACTGCGTTTGGGCGTGTGGCGTCTACATTCAGGTGGAAAAGTCTTACCGTATTGGAATCGTTCATCAAATGTTCATTTTCAATCGTATGTGTTTTCAAGGTTCACTACGAACAGCGCTTCCGTATTGACTGGTTACTTAGCTGTATGATACTCAATAAATTTTTTACAAACAGTCATAGTGCGGTAAGATTTCTTAATTGGTGATACTCTGTGTGAATATAGATTCAGAATATTTGCATATTTAGCCTGTACATTCAACATGTGGCCTTCACGATAAAAGTCTAATCTTTAGGCAAGCTCTCTCTGTTCTTTCTTGATGTAGGGAGCGAGGAAATGATCTGGCACATTTGTTGGCTTAACGAAAGCGAAAAAAACGAAGAATGAACGAAAGCAGTTTCAACCAAAAAACAAATAAAACAAAACTACGCCATGCGTACATTTGGAAAAAGGAAGAACTTCTTTCGTTCGTTCATCATTTTATTTCGGTAGTTTGGAGCCAAGGAGCGTGTCTGGCCATTTTAGCGCGCCCTGCACCGACACCTGGGGGACAATTCACTGACGCTCTCGTGGTTCTCTCACAGGGGGTTCGGGTTCGTGACATTCAGCGACCCCAGCGGCGTGGACAAAGTGCTCACCCTCCCCACCCACGAGCTCGACGGCAAGAAGGTGGGGCCCCTGCTGTCGTGTGTTGTGTTGTGTTGCCTTTGTGTTGTGTGTGGTGTGTTGTGCGTGTGTGGTGTGTTGTGTCTTGTGTCGTGTGTGGTGTTGTGCTGTGTTGTGTCTTGTGTGGTGATGTGCTGTGTTGTGTCTTGTGTCGTGTGTGGTGTATACTTTTTTTGCTGTGGTGTGGTATGTGTTGTCTGTTCTACTGTAAATTATGTTGGTAGTGTGTGGTCTGTTGTGTTGTTTGCTGCTTGTTGTGTGCTGTATGTTGTGTTGTGTTCTGGAGCTGTGTTGTTAATTATGCTTGCTTTATTGCTGTGTGTGTTGTGGTGTGTAATGTGATGTGTTGTTTGATGTGTGGTGTTTTGTGGTGTGTAGTATGTTATCTGTTGTGTGCTGTGTGTTGTCTGTCGTGTGTTGTGTGCTGTCTATGCTTTGCGTTGTGTGCTGTATGTTGAGTAATTCGTGTTGTGGTGCGTCGTGTGTTGTGTTGTGAGAGTGGTATTGTGTTAAGACTTCTCTTCACATTAAGTACTCATGCTGGTGAAATAATAATTCATTTTCCATTTGAATGTTGACGTGAGTTTATCTGTGACCACTTTGACGCTGTAGGAACATGCCCTCCAAACTTATTCAAAAGAGATTTCTAGATTTGCATACATAAATGTAGTATACATCAGAAAAGTTATTGAACTGGGAAGTCCCATTTTTTTCTCAAAACTGTAAGAGAAATTTCTGATCAATTTAAGCGATGATTCATTAATCGTTCGGGAGCTTACAGATGGAGGAGGAATTTTGGAGTGCGATTTTGACTATGATATGTGTTCCTAAGATCAATTTATAATTTATGCTTTCTGAAAAATTTTTGAAATAGTGGAAATATTCATAGAGAAACTGGAATGACAAAATAAAGGAACGATAAAGGCAGTCATAAATGAACAGAAAAAGTTCTCATACAGAAACAGTGAAGCAACTCATGAAAGTACAATACAGACACTCATGAAGGAACAATACAGACACTCATGACGGAACAATACAGACACTCATGACGGAACAATACAGACACTCATAACGGAACAATACAGGCACCCAAGAAGGAACAATACAGGCACCCATGAAGGAACAATACAGACCCTCATCAAGGAACAATACAGACACTCATGACGGAACAATACAGACACTCATAACGGAACAATACAGGCACCCATGAAGGAACAATACAGACACTCATCAAGGAACAATACAGACACTCATGAAGTAACAATACAGGCACTCATAAATTGACAATACAGGCATTCAAAAATTGATGTTCCAGGCGGACATTCTATTGCGTCTCATCTTGAGCTCGTTCTTTCAGAACTTACACGGAAGGAAACAAGCAATATAACGTCAAATAAACGAAGTTAAATTCAGTCCCACGTGATGTACGAGCTAAACGGAACTCTCGCCATTTCTCCAACTTTGTAGATTATTAACTCCTCTTCTGGCTCGCATCTCAACATCACAGTGGTCCTGAAAATTGCCCCAACGTCTAAATAGAAATGAAAAAACAAGTGTTTCCTTTCCATGGAATTGACGAGTGCGACTTGCGTAGCATTTATCGACTCAAAAGATTAGAGACGTTGATGCAGCAATGGAATTGAAATTAAAAGAGCGAGCACACCGCGGCTCTAATTAAAAAACAAGACCATTTGCATCGCCGCTAGAATCTGAGAGAAGGGAGCGCATCCCAGCGAGCATTGTGGTAATTGGCGCATGGATAATGGACATCCCCACTCAGGCTTGGTCTCGATATTTTTGGAGTAATGCTGTGATCAGATGCTAATTGATGTGAATGGCGGGCTCAAATCAACCGTGATTGGCTGCGAGCTTTGATGCAGGCCTGAGGTCGGCGCTTCCATCCAATCACGGGGCCGGAAGACTCGCGCTCCAAAAGTGCCAATTATTTTAATCGAGCGAAAGTAGAATAAGGAAAAGATCAGTTTTTGCGGTGCTTTTCAAGAGCGCCGCGTTTTGCGTACCGAAATGTATTCCAACTTTGACTGCTCTTCATCATGGAGTTACTGTGTTGAGGTGTTGCTGAAAAACCCGAATAAGTGTAAGCATAGTTAACATAACGATCGCAATGAATTGTGATCTGCATCATCATCATGGACAAAATCACTATCATCATAAAAAGGATACCGATAGCCATGAATGTGATCTGAGTAAACACGTTGATAAGCAGAGATGATCTGAAGAGGAAGCAAATGATTGCTCTTCAGCAAATGATTGTTTCACAGCAAATGATTGTTTCACAGCAAATGATTGCTCCTCAGCAAATGATTGTTTCACAGCAAATGATTGTTCCTCAGCCGGCATGCGTGCAATCACCGCACCGAACATTCATCGCTGGACTGGCGTAGAACTGTCTGCAGAAATGACGGGTCGTAAATCTTTCTTGATGATCCTTATGAGGAGGTGCAGGGGAACGCCAGCGTTAGGGGAGCGTAGAAATTCCCCTTATGGAGGTGCAGGGGAACGCCAGCGTTAGGGGAGCGTAGAAATTCCCCATGAGGAGGTGCAGGGGAACGCTAACGTTAGGGGAGCGTAAAAATTCCCCAAAACGAGGTATAGAGAAACGCTAGCGTTAGGGGAGCGTAGAAATTCCCCAAAACGAGGTATAGAGAAATGCTAGCGTTAGGGGAGCGTAGAAACTTCCCGTGATGAGGTACAGGGGAATGCCAGCGTTAGGGGGAGCGTAGAAATTTATACTGAAGGCTTGGCACATATTTGACGGGCAGGTTTTTAGTATGCGTAATGCAGGTCGTGATCCCGGCAGAACTGCGAACCAAGGGGTCTTTTGTGCAGTCACCTATGTAGCTAGTGCGACATCGCAGTCAATAATGTAGCTAGTGCGACATCGCAGTCACTAATGTAGCTAGTGCAGCAACAGAATCCCCTAGGTACTTAGACGCACTTAGAGATGTTTCGGCCGTCAGGCCGAGTCTACACTGGGGTGCCGCCGCTCCCCAGTGTGGTTAGCTTGGTTAGTGCCATATAGTTAGTGCAATAACACAGCCACCCATATAGTTAGTGCAACAACACAGCCACCCATGTAGTTAGTGCGACAACACGGCCACCCATGTAGTTAGTGAACAACACAGCCACCCATGTAGTTAGTGAACAACACAGCCACCCATGCAGTAAACGTCACCTCAAAAACGGTTGGTTTTACGAGGCTTGTGCTACCCCGAAACGTTTTTTAGTCGGTCATGTACCACGTGAACGAATTTTTGTGAAAGAAGTTGCGTAAGGATTTTCTCAAAATCTGGATATTGTGGCAACATAATGTACCCTGTGATTTTTTCCCTTTCAATAAGATAGCCGTGACATGTGTGAAATACAAATGTGAAATGTTGCGTTAGAAACTGTCAAGCAGCTAATAAGTCTCGTACAATTATAGTATATTAACTTCATTATGCACTAACTACCAGAGTGAATTTCATCACACGTGACACATTTGCTTGTTTCACGACAACGGCTGACAAAGATTATGCGATGAGGTTGACGGAACAGTCTGAATTAAATATGTGGGAATTATAGTAGACGGCCCGCCAAAATTGGTGTAACAGGTGATGGTAATTTCTTCGGATGCCTTCTCATTTACAGCAAATATGACTTGGAATAATGTTATTTTCAGTATCCCTGATACGGACTGACTTCTCTGACAGTCCCGCTGATTAGGGATACGTACTCAGGAATTTTCTCCCATTTAAATCCTTCAGAGCATGACAGAGAGACTGACGGAACCAAGCAAGCAACCAAGCTACACTGGGTTATTATTATATAGTGGAATTTTTCGTGTAGAGTGTTTTCTCTGAAGATGCCCACACGCGTCACAATTGAGAAGCTGTGTCAGACTGTTGCCGGCCCCGTTCAAAGTTCGCAGTTTATCAGTGCGGGATGCTGGAATTGTGATGTTGGAATTCATGTTTCGCTCATTGTGATGTGAGTTGTGTGCTTCCAGCTCGTCTTACACCCCTCTTTTTCTCTACCCTCAGATTGACCCTAAGCTCGCATTCCCTCGGCGTGCTCACCCAAAGGTAAGTACCCTCTCATTTTTCTCTGCTTCGGCTAAAAGCGCAGTGCGAAACCGTTCTCTTTTCTCACCGCAACATCTGGCCGCCATTTAGATACGTTAGAATCGCGTCCATTGTCTCTTTCCAGCCGCTGATGAAGGGCCAGCGGTACTCTATGGTGCAGTTTCAAAATACTGAAGCAAGTTATTCGCTCAAAGCTGAATGCGGCCTTACTGCAATAATAGTCCCGTTTAGTCTACAATATTATTCGTTGGAATAGTGCGCAGCATAAAATGATCCTCAGTCGCGTACCATGCGTTGATGCATCGGAGCTTGTGTTCAGTTCGTGTCCGTTTTCCCCATTAAATGAAGCACGAGGCTTCGTTCACGACCAGATTTCTTCATTCTTCGAGTGACCGTTGAAGTGTTCGTTTGTATTCGAATTTAGGGACAAATAGCCTGCTTCTCACGTGAGGAACGCGTGCGCAGGGCTTAGCTGAAGGCCTTCACTGTTTCGAGCGGCTGATTTATAAGAAAATTGGCGCCTGCGCGCGATTTAAAAGCCTCTCGAAATTGACATCCGTGCACTAAATTTATCATCCTGTACAAGCCCTAGATTGTCGTTCACGAGCCAGAAATTGGACCCAAATGTGAGAAATAATACAGTGTAGTACTGTCGGCGGCCTTCATTCAGAAAAGAACTCCTTCTTTTCCAGCACTCTTTAAAAAAAATGTAATATTCCCTGAGCTTTCATGGAAGAAAGAACTGCACTCCTGTGCTGTGTAGCGCGGTGAAACTTCACCTTTGATCGGATGACGCGGGAACAAAGACGACCATAAAGTATGTAGACGTTGAGATCAACATGTGTCAGTAATAAGCTCCCCGAACAAAAAATTAGTCACTTATGTTTTTGGAGCGTCTGTCTTACTCTGGGGATGCTTCAAGTACACAGATGTGGCGCCTTCATTTGAGGTGCCCGTCCAACTGAACGAGCATGGCTACGTTGGGTTTGCT
>VOMN01052425.1:0-54702 GCA_014899125.1 Orchestia grillus | reverse complement strand
TGTGGCCAGGGCATAAAGGTCCAAACATTTTCAAGATATTCAAAATGAAGAAGATACTGTGCCGTGCTTGAACTCCAATGTTCACCCTGGGTTGTCGAGGTTGTGGGTGTATTTGTATCATGCTGCATTGCTTTCTTGGTGTAAATACAGGAATCGCGTCTTCCATTGATGTTGTCAATTTTCAGTTTTAATTAGACGCGGGGGTAGAAATATATGTAACAATCAATGTTGAAAAAAATATAAAGGGTATCAAGAACTCGTATAATAGTACATGGTAGCAATATAAGTTATATTTGTTAGCTTTCTAAGCAGAGTAAATCATCTTGAATCGCGAAAGTTTGCTCATTGTTTTCTGAATGACGTTCTAGAATTAGTTCTTCATACGTGTACAATATGCCTAGGAAATATGAACGGAAATTAAATTATTTTAGTCGAGAGGTGCGTGAGGAGATGACGGATCCACTCCGTGTTTCTCCCGTGGCTCTTTTGCTGTTGTGCTGGCAGGGACAGGATACGTTCTTTAGAGCATGCCTCATGCCCCATGGCATATCTTTTATCAACTCAGTAATTACCTATTTCACCGTAATTTCATTTCACAGTCAGCCTTATGTTCTTGAGATGAGACTCGTGTATTCTTTACTGCGGTCTGCTTGGAGTCTCCTTTCTCTCGACATGCGAGGCTTTCTGCAGCGGCGCTTAGGAATCTCCCCATGTCCGCCGTAATTGCGATCCAAGTGCCTCCCATTCCGTAATTCTTCGACCCAGCTCACGACCTGCTTTTTGCTCCGTCCTGCTCTCAAGGCTAACTCAAGAGCAGCCAAGTATAAACAAAGCAGCACCGCAAAATGCGAGGAATGGTAAAATTCTCTGCATTTTGTTGGTGTAAACAATTTCGTGTGTAATAATTAGTTATGCAATTATTTTATCGGTTTTCCAATGTTTATTTTAGGTAAGTTTCACTCTTAAATGAATAACGGTGGTTGGCAAATTGATCCATTTGTTATTGAAGAGAGCCGATGTGTCGCTTAGTTATGTTTCAATTGAGTAAATTGGATCTTTGTATGTTATGGGTCGTTTTCGCCTGAAACGAACTGATCTTTTAGATTGGGCAGAAAGCTGGTCCTTAAAATGAATGTTAGCACAGATTGTTTTAAAGTTTCTGCGCTCTAAAACAACTAAGTCATGTTGCTAAAGCGTACATGTGTAGAGGGCTAGCTCGAGCGTGTTCCATGTCAATGTTATATGGCAAGAGATATTTCGTGAACGACGTAACTTAATTTAGCCGTAGATGCTGGTCTAAATATATCACGCTCATTTTTCAGCTCGTGAATAACAGTACCTGTGTTGAAGAATTATCTATCTGAGAACTTCTGCTGTTACGTTGAATTCTCCATGATCGTTGTCTGTGGAGCCATCAATTCCAAGACTGTTGGAAGGTATGCAAATCATCCCGTAGTAACACAGTGGCGTGGTCACCTGTGGACACTGCTCGTCAGATGTTCTCGCTGCAAGAACTTTAGTGAGGAGACATGGGTGAAAGTCTTCGATGAAACAATTTGGGTACACAAATGAAAAAGTAATGAAATTTGGCTGCAAATGTGTATCACAGAATTTGATGCATGGTTGAAAATAGGTTTTCTTCATTAACAATTAATCTACTTGTGTTCTATAAGCTTTCGAAAAATGACCGTTCATTTTACGCGTAAAAGGTGTCAGTATGTAGAAGGAACTACTCCACGAATCTCGATATTGGAAAAACAACGCCCACAGCTTGTCATTTCCACGATCGTTACACCTTAGATAGTGAATACATCACGGAGCTCCTCCGATAGTTTCAAGAAGGAAATACTGAAGACAAATGCGTCAGAAAAACACTTAATTTTTCGCAAGATTTTTACGATGAATTAATTACATTGTGGTACCAAGAGTACCATCATGCGGTGTTAAAATTATTAAAATAAAATGTCGAAACTTTTTTTTCTTTACGCTGAATCTAGTAGAGAGACCAGGAATGAGTCTTTGTACAAAATTTCATTCCTGTTCAGCAGTCTGAAGAAACTGACACTAGTGTACCGGCAGTATTTCTAACGTCAATGCCTTCGAAAAATAGCTTTTGCATTCGTCAAATCTTCAGTCCGTAGATTGCTTCGTTGGATCTGGCGGAAAAACTGATGCCTGTACTAATTCAGTCTATGTTCATATCAGGTAATTGCATTCTATATAACGCATGAGAAAATACGGTAAAATGAACCAGCCTCGAAGAATCGTCGAGACATTTTAAAATTTTTTTATTTGTGTTATCTTATTGTCTTGAAGCAAAAACTGTATCTTCATTTTTTTGATCTAATTAATGCATTGCAAAATACAAAAAATTGAAATTTTTGTTCCCGGGTATCTTCTATACCACGTGTGCTTTTGAGAATCAGGAAGGCAGAAGACTTAATCTCTGATTATTTCTTTTACAGGCTGTCAATATTTTAATTTCTTTGTAGCTTTGAATGAGGGAATTTACGTTGAAATAGCAGTTCATTTCATCCAACTGTTTAAGCACCCGCTTCATTGACACTGCAGAGTACAGTTATGGTACTACCTTTCTATTTTAACGGCAAATTTACTCGCATTGAACGAATTTTTTATTTTTTGAATGGGACTGATTTCATGAAACGGAACATGAATTACAATGTTGAGAGTTTAGTGGTTTTACTGCAAAGGCTTCACGCTAGTCTCAGGAGATTACGTGGCTTCCGAGGAATAAGTAAACTGAGCTACGAAGACCAGCAAGGCCAAGAGCGGTGTGTCTTCATTAGCGCTGCGGTTGTTACAGAAGGCATTCTGGCAGACGTTCCTTTGCTTGGTCCTCCACAGGAGTTTGAATCTTGTGTTTGTTGGTTTCGCTGGGTTAGTTGCTGCGTCATGTAAATAAAATGTCAACTTCCAGACTACCAAAACTTGCGCGACGTCTCCGGTAGGCAGCACATACTTCAAAATGATTTTCAGTAAATGATTTTTTGGAAGAGTAACAAACTCTCAATGAACTTGCAGGGTCTATTGCTAGGATTTGGTGCATTGGCATGTTTCATTTTCTTCATCATCCAATGTGAAAGTATAGTTGTATGGTTTGCTGACTGTGGCTTGAAGTTCATTTACGTTTTCTTATCGTTCATTTTACAATTTTTGAACTCAACTCAGTGATATGGTTTAAAAAAAACTCATTACCTGAGCAGCTCACTCTCTTTCATTCGCGAATAATGAGTGTTTACTTGACAACTCACTATAAATTATTATGAGTGTGCCCATCACTGTCGTGTTCCAAATGAAACCAAGCCTGCCTCCTGGAACCCGAGATGCGAACAGGGGAAGCAGTTTCGCTGTGACAATAATGGAGTGCATTTAGTCGCGAGATTTGCCCACGACAATTCTTCCTAAGAATGTGTATGGGAATTCGAATTAAATAAATGGAATAGGATTTCATCCGTGTTTATCAATGAATTGCTAATAATTAATATATTTTTCTGACATTCTCTTGCCAACGCACTTCCAATGCTTTTATGAAAGAAACTATAATGTTTTCTGTAATTAGCCTTTGTTTACTTCGAATACAAGTCGTTTTCAGTCGAGTTTGCGCAAGCGGTTGTCAAGCCGAACATGACAAAACAGAAGAAACTTTGATGCCAGACTTTCGCCTGTGAATATTTTTATGGAATTATGTTACATTTGTCGTGGCGTTGACGGTTTTGAAGTGTTTTTTTATTGGTTTCCTTGTCGAAGTTTCATGACGTCGCCTGTTTGCGCAGTCTTTGTGACAGTAAAACTAATGCGATCTTCCATGAACGGAGTTATTTCATGTAAACAGAACTCTACCTTCGCAGCCGCCATAAGAAATGATCTCAAAATTGACCTTGCAGATGTTGTCACGAGTGTTGTTTGAGGAGCTGTTACGTAAGGAGTATTTGCAGGTCATCGGTACCTGCTCAACTTATAAAAGAACGTGGCGCATTTTATATTTTCATTTCAAAAATGATTTTAGCTTGTTCCTAGTGTCAGAGTGGTGAAGTAGGAAATGCGTCGTGCGAATGGACTCCGCCTAATGTGTCGCCTGATGAACTCGTCACAGCTCTTTTGAGCAGTTCGTTAGTGACTGTCGCTGGAAGTTGAACAAACTGATCTCCTGTGTGGGCCTGACTTGTATTTTTTGCTGAGCCTCAATGAAAATTGATTTTGCTGTAAAATTGTTACGGAAGGTAGACGATGACTAAATTAGCTACAGGAAACTAGCATGACTGTTAAGTCCATCAATCGTCTATGAACGCAAGAAACTCTCCCCAGTTGGTAGAGCTTCAGGTACGAATGCTAGACAAGGACAGGCCGCTTGGAGCGTGCTGCATTTGCTGAACAAATTTTGAAGACGAGGTTTTGTCTGTTAGGGCCGCACGTGGCGTCCACATAACGGGTCTTGTTACACTGATGACGGTCCCGTGAGCTGCCGCCGCCGCCTGCGCAACACCGCCACTCGTCGGACGCTTGGGCGCTCATGCGGTGTGTGTGTGTGCTGGAGTCCTGCCACCTTCACTACGCCGCCCTCGTCTACGTAGCTTCGTTTTCTTACTCCGACCCTTCACTGCTAGCAGCGATTGTACTCTTCTTTTTTTCACGAGTTAGTGACGTGTCTATTACACTTAGTAGGCATTTTTTTGCAAAAACTTTGATACATCTGTTATAGATCCACATTATTATAAACAAATTCTATGGTGTATTTCGTGAATTAATGAACTAAGCACTCGTCGTATCATCCTGTGGCTAATTGTGTGTAGATTTTTTTGGTCGATGTGGGGCGAATTGCGCTTAAAGATAATATCTTTTAGAAAATTAGGCTCAAAATAGAAAAATAGAGCTGTAGGGCGATATATGTGTACTGCTTTTCAGGATTTTTTGTTAAGAATAAATGCTATTGAGTTTCGTAGAGTCTGGGACCAGCAGTAAAATTGTCGTCCCTCATTTAAAATACGATAACTAGTATTTTAATCGGAATTGTCCTCATTCTAGTGAGTTTTTAGTTCTTCAGTTCAGATATTCTAAACGTGTTTGAATGTTCAACCATTTTGGACTTGCATTTTTGCTGGTTTCGTCGCCAGTTTCTTAAGACCTCGTATTTAACACAAGGAATTAATTCAGCTCACAACTTCCTCCCTGCTTGGTGTCACTTACGTCACTTCCTGTAGGAATGTTTTACTCCGTAGCTGCTCCGTTGCCTTGCGTCTCTCGTTTCCTGCAAAAAATTGATAATTTACGATTGATCGCGCAAATGTATGGTCGAAAAAGCTCTGTCTCTCTCTTGCTTCTGGCGGGTGCCTGCGTCTTAGTGTTATTGCGACGCTCTCGGGGTGTTTTATCCGTTTGACAGGAGAATGGAGGGTGATATTCACGCTTCCGAAGCGTAGTTTCGGAGTTCGTGCAGCTGACTTGTCTGTCATCATCGTCATGCAGCTCTTGTGCTTGTCGCTGCAGTTGTCCTTTCAAAGCAGGCGCTTGCATGAAGGTGACGACCATGGTTTTTTCTACCTTGCGTACTGATGTGTACAGTTTTCATATGTTTTATGTAATGTTCTGTACAATGATTTTCATAGTTTCATATGTTGAAAGTGACTTGGGGAACAACCGTCCGTAAACTTGCATTACGCATTAAGATTATTTGCTCTATATTATCATTTTTTCTCTGTTTCTTTCCATTGTCCATCTTGCTAAAGAACTCTGTTCGACATCGTCTTGCGTAATGGATGACTCATGCCTTTCGAAATGTGACTCATGGCCAGCCGCCCTGTGCTTTCTTTCTAATACAGCTGGCTTCAGTGTCGAAGTCAGTGGACTGCGACACAGCTTCCATGCCACTGACGATCTCGCTAGGAAAAAAAGTGCAAAAAAGTACTCTAGCCTCATAACAGGTCACCGACACTCGTTGCTCAGTCTCTTGCCTCTATTGTGACGTCGATAATATTTACATAGTAGTTGCGTGGCTTCACAATGAGCTTGCTCGTTTCAATTAACCAGGTTCAGTGTCTGAGCGCTTTGCGTACAGTTTTTACTTCGTTTCGCCGCTCAATTGTGCCTTCTTACATGTGCTGCTGGAATTGCTACTTTCAAGTACTTGTGAAAGGTTTGCAGTTCAGTCCGAATCAAAAATTTTCGATTTATCGATACGTGTGTGAAAATGCATGTATTCGTATTTGACTAAGCGCGAGTAGTCTCCAGGTACATTTTCAGCTTCGGTTTGTGACAAGGTTAGCTGTTATAGGAATTGAACATAGTACGCAAGAAGGAGTTTTTACGCCCTCTCACTCTCGAGGTCTTGAAAACGGCGTTAGCGCCGCTACGACATGGTTGGGTAACGCGTTCGAACTCTCACCAGTCAGCTCTGTTACGAGTACTCGAGGTCTCTTCACAACTCGCCCAACGAACGAAGCTCTCGTTAGAATATAGGTAGTTCCATATTACACGAGTGTCCACTAGAAGTGAAAGGTACCCGAAGTATGCGTGGCCTGATGAATTATCCAATCCACCTTGATGAGAGCTTTGTTTACACCTGATCTATCGTTAGAAGCTTAGGTGCCCGAGATGGGAACAGCCCGGCGCGGCAGAAATCCAAGGAGAAGTACAGAATTTTACTGCTCGAATCTTCAGGCAGACTTACTAAACTATGATATCTTCGGGTAGACTAAACTCAAATGTAATTATTGCCAATTCATAGATAGACAGGGCGTAAATTTGTCTTTGTCCTAAACTTTTCATGTTTCCATCAAGAGCAAGGAGGGGTGGTACAGTTGGGAAATTCTATGAGAAAATATTCTTTGCATTTAAATAGATTCTCTGATTTTCATGTATTCTATAACATTAAATACCGATAGTCCATCGTTCATTTGTATTTTATGCTTATGCTAGTATACGCCCCCAACAAAAATGACGAAATTTACCATAATTTATTCCTAAAACTAGTAGACGCCCTGCCTAAAATGCCGGGACTAATGATGTTAAATTCTTAAAATGCCCTCTTATTTATTTGCTAGTAGCTAATAACTTCAACATAATAAGAAATAATGTTATGTTCAATATCACTGATTCGGAATGCCTCATCTGATAGTCTCAAAATTAGTTCAGGAATACGGACCCCCATCTAAATCTTCAGAGAGTGACGGAAAGACGGACCTACCAACCAACTAAGCAACACTGGGCTATTATTGTACAGGGTGTCCCACAAAAAAACGAACCCTCTGTGTAAAAGTAGATAATATGTTAACTTTTAAACCCATTTTAATCTGCTAACATGTACAATAAGTCTGTTTTAAAATTAAATGCTTATATTTTTATGTATGATGGTATTAGTGATACAGAAATCACTATTGAAAGCGTTCGGTTTTTTGTGGGACACCCTGTATGGTGGGATGAATATATTTTTGAAGTGAAGCTGCTCTTCATCGTGCCCTTTGAAGTCAACCATTCATACCCACACTGTTGCCCAAATTCCCGTCTTATCGTATTCTATTAAATAAGAGATTCAGCTGCTTTTAGAATACATCAATTCAATTTACGATACGATAATCAGTATCCTATCTACGATACTGCTACATAGCGCCGCCCGCAGTAATGTTCGGAATCGGCTGAAATGATGTGAAATGGACAGAAAAAAACTCAAGAAGATCAGCAAATTTGTCTATTCAAAGACGTAGATAGGGGTGTTAAGAGCTGACAAAGATTAAGCATTCTTAGCACAAATAGAGAAGGAATGGGACATCTGAAGAGAGAAAGAATGTTCCTATAGGAGTTACAACTAAAAATAGAGACGGAAAAAACAACACGAGCGAAGGAGAAGGGCATATCTGGCGGATGGCAGGAATCTACGACAATGCTAGTTACTAGAAACCGTGGCGTGACCCCGTGTACAGTGTACCATTAGGTGAGTATGCTACATCAGTTACAATATTTCTCATTGAGTGAAAGCTTTCTAAATGATTCATATAATGAATATATTTCAAAATAAGTCTATCTAGCAGTCCTCAAAGTTTGAAGAGGCATTCCTGCGAGTTTGAGACACCGTGGTATTTATTACCATGTACAGGTCCGGCCATTCGTAACGATCGTAAGTCAATAAAAAACTATGAATTAGAATGACCAAGGACGAGTGTGAACGTATGTCCTAGTTGAATATTTTTATTTCTTGTCTACTTCTATTTCATTCTGTTGCGTTCATGGAAACTTTGTCATTAGTGAACGTTGATTAACTTGCCAGTGGCGTACTATTCGATGTAGCATATGTTCTTCAGTGTGTTGTTATCAATCCCAAAATTGGACGTATGTAAACGGGTTTTGAGTTTTTTGGTGTCGAATGTTAATGTTCATCGTCGGCATGAAATTTTGTGTTTTTTTTATTCAATCTCAAATTGGCCTTACAACCGCTGTCGAATTGGAGCTTTATAAATGCTAGATGCCTGTTACGTTGTGCGTAATTGTAGTTGTGATCATTTTGCTTCATTTGTAAGTCGATAGTGTCCGAAGTATATCGTTTGTCTCAAGTGTCCAAGTTATGGTCCTACTGTGTATTTTCATGGAGATGCGCGAAGCTTTACATCGTGCCAATGAAGCTCAGTATCGCTTTGGTAAGACTGCATTTGGCGATGTAAGTAGTGAGTCTGTATTAATCTCAGTGGGGGAAAGTGTGTGTTGAAAAACTCCTCGTGTAATCCTCTGTGTTATCGAAAGGTCGTGACCACTCCGGAGAGGCACATTTACTTATTGCCCCATAATTTTTGCGTTCACTGTTCGCTGATTTACTTCTTCACTCGAGTCGTGTATCATATTTTTGAATTCACCCTAATATTCATATTTTACTTTTTAGGCTTTTCAAGTTGATCACATGTGATAGATTTCTTTCGTCGACTTAAATTTTCATTCCCTCGTGATAAAAGTTCTTTAAGATCTGTATCATAGTGCGTCACTTATTCTTGTGAGGTGTTGAGCACCGATAGTTTCATCTTGGGTGGTACTTCGGCGTGAAAGCAGCTAAGTAAGTCGTGATTCGGCATAGGCCAAACTTAGGTTTTTATAGTCGCTTCCCCTCACTAAGACCAGAAGGTAAAGACCTAAATGTTGCTGCCGTGCCCGCCAAACGATGCGCAGATACGACGTACTGCCAGTTACCGTCTACTGCTCTTACGTTCACATGACACATGTATAAATAAAAACACTGCAGCCAACCTACGTGCTATGAATGGACCCCTCAGATGATGAAGCGCTTCAGACCGCTGCCTTGAATTAGCCGCCTTGCCATTCATGCTCAACATACTCTCAGTTTTATCGGTGTTTTCCCGCTATGGGAGTTTAGAGTTTGTTCTAAAGCAGTTAGTTGGTCATTCCTGTACCTATGTTAGCGGCGCATTTGGTCCTTTGTGAAGATGTGGTTAATTTGCGTGCCGTAGCATCTGAGAAACGTTCTCACTCACAGGTTTTGAGAAAATCCGGAGAGTTTTTCATAATGTTGTTCTATCAAAGAAAGTATTTCTTTATTTTTCGCTTGAAATTATTCCTCACCCCCAATCGAATTATTAAAAAAACCTTAAACTGTATGGATTGAAATAACTACCAATCCCTAAAACAAAGTTCAAAATTTTGTATAGTGTTGTACGATACTTTGGTATGACCTAATATGAGACAAAACATTCTGGTGGGATCCGGGCCTGACCCTGACTGGTGTCAACGCTATCATTGTTACCTCTCTCATGCGTATTGCATACAAAAGTCAATATTGATGAAGCAAAGTGTGTCGGGGTTACCTCCAGTTTGCCTGTCGCCCGGTGGATAAGCCCCCGGATATCCTGCGGGCCGAGCAATACTCAGCCTCGTTATCTTTCTTCTCCACTCCTGCATGTGGCCGGCGGCCGCGCACCAGCTTCAGCTTTTGGGCACGTCTTGATCTTGAAGTGCAGTGCGGACTTTGCACTGTACTTCTTAGCTTCAATGTCTCCTCATGGACGAGTTCTCCAGCTGCTCTGGAAGATGCTTCTTCTTTCTTAAAACTTGTCAGTTTTCTGGTTTCGAAATCCAATCGTATTTCAATGTCTCCACAAGAACGATTCCTCTAGCTCCTTTGATGAAAGTTTCTTCTTAATTCTTTTTCGGTGGTTTTGTTGCTCCGAGTTCCAACCGTATTCGTCTGTGAAGATATTCGATGTTGATAAATTCAAGCGAGATTGTAATAGATGATAGTTGAAACAAGTACACGATACCAGGGAAGTATTTTTAAACAATACAAAGACGCTTCTCATAGGTGGTTATATTCAGGTGAGTTATGTCTAGTTTTAGATTCAGCTCTCTCACTATCTTGCCTCAAAACAAAAACACGACGTAGGATTCTGTGATGAAAGCTTTGTTGTTTTGTCGAGCTCCACAACTTCCCGGTTGATCTTGTTAGGCAAGTCTCGGAAGTATTTGGGTCCATCGTTCGTGGAAAAATTGCTACAGTTTTAGCAGCATGTTTTTTCAATGCATAATACCACTGTTCGACTGAAAACTAGTTATGCAATGTTAAAACTAACCTGTGTAATAGTGAGAACTAGTATTGCCAATGCGATGTATGCTCATGAAAGCATAAAACTGGAAGTGTGAGTGTAGGACCTATTAATACTATAAAAAAATAGTGATATATTGCAAAACTGTACTACAATATTAAAATTGGTATTACAGTAACAAAACTACTAATGCTACAGTAAAATGGTATACCATACTAAAACTAGTAATGCTATTGTAAAATAGTAAATCATGCTGAAACAAGTAATGCTAAAGTAAAGCAATTGGTGTTCTGGCAAGACGCTTAATGAAATTCTGATTAATACTAGCTTCCGTTAGTGTCATCCCGATACGTATGGTTCATTATTCTAGATAGGTTTATTATAATCAGTGAGTAGAGCGGATTATTTTAATTTAATCTTTACCATAACGTTTGATCGTAACCGAGAATGAATCTTGAAATCTTCAGATTAAATGTTAATCACGTGCAAGCTTTAGCTTATGTGCTTTAGCTTATTTGAGCGAGAGCTTGATATAGTGAATAGATTCGTCCGTGATGCTGTTACGAGTGTGAAGTTGTAAAGAGGAAAGCGTTCCAAGTTTTAAGTTACAATATGCTAAAATGCCGTATACTTCAGCAATCATACCCACTATGGTGTTATTTATATGGCACTCTTCAAAAAATCAAGCGAGTTATTATTATTCTTCCACCCGACCATGGGAGACAGCTCGAGTAGGTCGCCGTGTAGCTCTTCTTGGTAATGCGACGACCCCGGCCAGTGGCATGGACAGGATTCTTGAACCAGAACCTTACAGCGTCCAGGGTTCCGCTGGTGAAACGATGGATTTAATATAGTTTAATTTTGAATTCCTATTGTTTTGTTAAAAATCAGAGTGAATACGCATGCGAGTGCGTTAAATACGAACGATTATGTACGCAATGTTTTGTTCATTTCAAATATGCGTGGATCCTTAATGGATTAATCCGTTCGTCAGTACAGGAGTACACTGATAGCTTATGTAATCGTCAGCATATCATTGCTACGAAACGGTCTTCATAAGCGGCTTTAATTACAACAGACTCGGTAATACTCTTTACAGAAGGGGGCTGGAGATTTAGTTTTGAAATACAATTAGTTTTTTACTCAATTTTTCTTTCTTTTGTCGTGTAAACGCACGTGTATCATTAACCAAAAAAAAAAACAGGTTTTGATGCACCACATTTTCTACATTCCATTTATACCTTTGATATATCTTCTGTAAAACACTTGTGATTTGAGCAGTCAAAATTGTAAACCAATGTTTAAAGAAATAAGCATTTGTAATTCTGCCACTAAGCGTGAATTTGACGACGACCTTAACCCTTCAAGTTTCCATTTAAGGTCTGGGAGGCAGCAGCTTAGAAGAGAAATTCTACGGCAGAATTGGCTTTACATTTGTATTGATTCAGCGGTCTTCGTGTGGGAATTATAATGGAAGCCCCTAACTTCTGGGCCTTCAGGACGTCGTAGGAAATACGACCTGGCATGAGAGTCTGGAACCGATTGTCCGTGGTCAACAATAATATTCGGCCTTTGGATGGGCTCTTCACATCTCGAGGTCAACTTAGAATTTGTAATGTGACCCTGACACAAAGGAAATTTTATGTAACGTTCATCTCGGAGAGGTCAAACTTCACACGAGAGTAGGATCAATAACTGACACCGGATGAAGACGTGTAATTCGCTCGTTACATCAGTAGTTCTCCAACTATTTCTTCTTAAGAACCTTCAAAATATTTAGCCAATTCGTGTTACTTTTGAATGTCATTTCTATTTCCAGGATAAAATCTATGAACAAATGTTTATCATATGGAAAAATAAATTTCACGTTCTTTAATTAGTCAAAATGCTCCATCAGAAATTCAAATCGAGAACTTTCTTAATGATTCATAATACTGATTATAAATTTTTGAGGAAAATGAGCGGTTCAACCGACCCAGGCCCCGCACTGCAGAGGTGGTGGTGGGGACGTGCGCAGTGCCGGGACATCCTAGAGCCCAAATTGGAGGAGACTGCCTAACTCAGGCCCTGCTGTTGCCTGACCGTGTTCGAATCCTAACTTTTTGATTTTGTCTGCCGCAGTCTCCCAGGACGCCCCTGCTCATGAAATATTTTGTCGTGTGGCCGGCCTGGACGTTATTTTTGCGACCATTCCATTCATTTGACCGCTTGGGAGCACAGTTAGGTTTGCTCGTGTGTGAAACTGCTCTCGCGCGGTAGATATTCTATCTCTTGCTCTCATGATCGTTGCCTGTATTTGCACAGCTGTGTATGCAGTGCTCAGTGTGTACACACGGTGCTGTTTTCTTCGTGATGGAGTAGAGAAGAGTTTTTTGCGTACAATGTAACCTATCATACATACGAAAAGAAGCGGTAACCCTACTTTAGTTTTATGTACTTGATCATAAAACTTCATGTCATTATGTTTACTTTAGTGACCTACAGTAGAGCTTATGAGAGCAGAGCACTAAACGGCGTGAAAGTGTGTTCGGTGATAAAAAAAACTTCAAAAATGTTACGCTTCCGTGTGATTTGCGTTGAAAATATAGAGTTTCCTTGTGTTTTGACTTGGTACTAGCTGCTTTTAACAACTTACCGCGTGCTAAAATAAGGTAATGGTGCAAATGGGTTGTATTGTTGTCCATTGCTCGGCTGAAACTGAGAAAGATGACGGCGTCTTTCGAATTGTAAAGTGACCGACTGGTTAAATTTATTTAATTTCATATTATTATCGAACATCGAACGCTTTGATTGAAATTTTTCTCTACCTGTTGGAAAAATGATTAAACTCTAAATTTATCGCGACCTACTTTGCTATGTTTACGCATTATACGATTTTTACGGCTAAGAATGTGCGTGTGTATTTTGAACTATCAATTGTAGGAATGTATTATAGCCCCATATGCTACTTTTCTCATCTCATTACGTGTATCCTCAGTCCCCATGCATTGTACTCGAACTTATTTCATATACTGACATGTAATTTCTCAGGCCTGTACAGTTTTGTGTGGCCCAGGCAGGTATTCCTTGAGGCTAGCGGCGCGCAATTGTTGACGGCTTGTTAATGCTGCACATACTCTTTGAGTGGTTCATTAATAGATCGAAGTTTTTTGTTCTTTGGGTGTGTCTTGACTTCGAGTAGTTTTAGGACGAGCTGTGTGCCTCGCTACAGGCAGCAATGCGTGCAGTCAAAGTTCGCACCTTCTCGTGACTAATGGATACACGGCGCACACTGAACACCTCGCCTCATAGCTGGGGTGAGGGCTAACTATACTGGTGGGGCGTCATTTCCTTCGAACTTCGGTTATTTTGATCTCAGCAGTTAAAGCTGGTGCGTTTCAAAGCAAAACATTGGCGAATGAGATGCGTAGAAATGAAAATTATTTACTTAAAAGGTGAATGTACGCGAAAATGATTATAGAGCTAGCTGGCCGTTTTGATTACGAATTGATTCAAATCTTGCTGCCTTAGGTGAGCAGTCAATTTTCTTGTGCAGTGCACATTTTTCATTAAATTCCTTGTGTTCCCAATCATGACTTTTGTTCTGTGCTAGCAACATCGTCGTGTGCTCGCTCGTACCTTGAGATGGTTTGACGAAATGATTGTTTTTCAACTCTAAAATTCAGTTTTAGTTGCGGTACATTCTACAGGGTTTTCTTATTTTTATGTTCTTATTTCAGTTAATTTTTCTTTTCAGTTGTATTTCATAATTGGGACTCCCAGAATCCTATTTTTGCGATTTGTTGAACTTATTTTAATTCGAATATTATCTCAATATTGTTTAAAGTAATTCACGCTGTTTAGGAGATAAGTTTTAAAAAGTTTTCATTTTTTGATTAGAGACTGCCCGTGATTATTAATGAAATACAATTGAAAAACGATTATGTATTTGGTACCTCTTAAACTGTTCATTATTCTCGTATTTTTTTTCTGTAACTACCGAAACTCGTTTATAAGTTAATGGCCAAGGCTCTATTATTTTATGTTATATTTCAATCGGATAGACATCTAGCGTTACGACATTACATCTACTAGATTATTTATGATCTGTTTATGAACAATAAAGTCTTATCTGTTTGTTAAAGGTAATTTTATTCACGATCGTTAAGACGGAGCAGGCCGCAGACGAGCTCTGATAGGTGATGGCCACTCTGGAGGGGGTAAGGGAGGGGGGGAAAGGGGGTGCTCCTGTCGAGCACGCGTGTTCTCGCTCTGTTTACCTGCGCTTGTGTATTGCACGCGTATTGTTTGTCACTCGAGACAGACTGTGTGGGATTTTTGCGCTACGCTCTTCCACCTGCTGCGTTGCTCTACAGAATGTACTCCGTGTTGGAGCTGTGTACCGGACCATGAACGGAGCTGCTTTTTGCCTGCATGGTAGTCGAGCTTTTTGAGTGGGTGTCCATTGTACGGCTCGGTGGTGCAACACGCAACAAGATTTCAGGAATTGATGGTTTACGAGTGAGCTCATCGTTCGTGATGACTATTAGAAACGTATAACTTTCACCTATAACAAGGAATCATGCGTGTAAGAAAGACAGCTTGTCCTTCTCTGCTATTTTATTTTCAAAATGAAATTATCGCGTTTTCTGTGAGGCAAGCCTGCCCGTACTTAGCTGTCCTACGACTAAAGCTCCTCGTTGCTCTCATGTTGAAACTCGGCGATTCCTTTTGCTGCAGTGCAGTGGCGATGCCGTTCTAATTATTTATGGGGCTGCCTTATTGGCAGTGCCGTCGTTATGGCACGAGATATCGACTCTTCTCGTCCAGCGACGTGAGATTCGCTAAAATTACACGTCACGATGGAAATGAACGCCTCTGATACCCGCCGGCCTTGGTTTAATGTACGGTTGTATTTTATTATTGCTTCGATTCCTGTTTACTACAAGTGCTGGCAGTGGTGAACTTCATTTTAATTGCGTAGCCTTGAAGCATTTGCATGAAAGGCTTCATTTACAGTGCTGTTAGCAATCAACTTTCTGCAATTGGACGGGCAAACTGGTAACAAATCTTGTGTTGTATAATGATGCAATTAAGCTTGGCTATCGAGCTGTGTGTGGTACAAGTTCGCAAAGCTTGGAGTTTATTGCTACTTGTTAGGTTGTGAGAGGTCTGCTTTGTGGCTTATTCCTTCTATCTGACGGCAGGATCGATATTGTCCCTGGAAATTTGATGCTCATTACCTTCGAGAAGGTCCTCTGTTGTCGGAGGCTTAACGTTGTTCAAGAGACGAGTAATAATTCTCGAGCTTATGTGAAGGAGACTTGGTGCTTGGTATCTGTATTACTGTCTTAATTAGCTTCCCGACAGAACGTGGCGTTTTTCGTCTATTCTCTGAGCTGCTGATTTAGAAGCATTGATTGAAGCAAACCACCGTAAAGATATTTTTAGCTTTGAAGTCGTGTAGCTTATATCCTATCAAGTTTCATCCTGAGGGAGGTAGCCGTAAAGTCATTCGGTTACTTAATCTACTGTGTTCTGATTTCTTCTCTAACGTAAGATGATCGTTACTGGTCCAGGTCTATTTTCGATTTAAGGGGGGGGGAGGAGGAAGACCGTTGCACATTAATAATATGTACTATTGGTAAAATTAATTAATACCTGGTTACTGAAGATGTTTATATTAAACTCGTAGCCTTCTGCTCTTTATGGCCTTGTTACACGAAGGCATGGCGTTTAATGCATGAACGAAAATCCAGTGCCTAAGTTAATTGGGACAGTGTAATAAAAAAAATTTAAATTAATTAGGTCATTGCATCCCTGACCACATTTTTTTTGCATGCTGGTCAGCAGTGTGTAAATCTTTCAATTGGATAACTTAACTCTATATTTTTTATTTTTTATCGCAGTATGAAGCTTGGGGCACAACCATTCTCATAATCCCTGAATCCAAACTTCCACGGTTTCGTTAGAAACCTCACCTCGACTAGTCTACTGTGGTAAGTTCAGGTTCGAGGCATCTGGCACGTGTTCCTACTGCGTGGGGCTAATTCTAGAGCTTGTGTGTCAGGTGCTTGTGTACGCCAGCTTGTGTTCATTATAGCTCCTCCGTCCTGAGATGGGCTCGTCTATTGACGGCCGCTCTGATGCACTCAGTTCTTTCACCACTCTATGGAGTGCGACCACTTCATGGGCTGCCTTCAATGCCAATTGGTTTTCGCTCTGCACTCTCCATGCTTTGTGGATTGTTGGTTTTAAACCACTCAAATTTGGGAAGTATCAGTCGAATGTAAAAATTGACGAGGAATATGTGTAGGCGGTGTTTTGATCGAAGGTTTGACTTTTCCTAGAAAATGCTCGTGTTTGTTACGCGCTCTCATTTTAGAGTAAAATCAGTTTCTTTTCTCGACTCTTTGGATTATTTTCGTATCGAAATCTCGTGTTAAATTTACGATTTTATATGCATTCTGGGCTCATTTGTATAAATCAATATGAACTCCGATATCGTAACTGTCGTTGGTTGGTTTTAAAAATGCAACTGCAATCTGCATGTACATTTGACACGTATGCCGCGTGCACATGACCTGTGTAAAAATTTGCCCTAGAAGCCTTGTAGCTTATTCGGGCCCACATGTGGTATATATCCTGATCCCGATTCTTCGTCATTACTCATTTGATTGTAAACCTGTAACTGATGTAAATTACTTATGGTAAATAAATGTTTCCAAATGTAACAGGCACGTGCCTTGCATACCTCCCAGGGTTGGCATCATCAAAATAATTGTCAGTGTATGAAAACTCCTCATCTCTTTAGCTTTATAATCAAGCGATTCATCAGAATGTTATTCTATTTTCATAATTTGACAGAAAATTTAACTGTAACCACTATCACGAGTAGACGTATTTCACTGAGGGTAGGTTCAGCACTTGCCTGCTGGGGGTAGTTTTGGGTAGGTACCGTAAATCAAGAAAAAAATTGTCTATGGGTTTGTGTGTGTCTGTTTCTCTTGATTTTACTTTCCCGCGCTCAACGATCGCCTTGGTTATATCAGATGAGTGATGAGGCTCAACCTTATATTAGGAAAAAAGCTCATTAGTCATCTATTTCACATCTCCAATTATTACTTCTTTAAACTTCACAATTCGAGGTTTCCATCTGATTCTTTTAAATCATTTGTCCTGTGTTTTAAACAGAATAGAAAACACGCTTCACTTCTACTGACATTAATAATATCTGAATTTATTCTGAAAAACTAAATACTACTGATAAGATAAGAACGACACGGGAAGTTGACCACAGCAGCATCAGCCCCTGCAGTGTAGCTGACCGTGCCGCCCTACCGATGACAATCAGAGGAGGCCGGCACATCGACTGAGGGGGTGACCGGCAGGCGTAATTGGTCGGCGGGAGACCACCGTGCCATCGCTCTCTGATGTCGTGATTTCATTAGCCCGCTTGTTGGCCGGAGGGTCCTGTGTCCCTCTCCCTTGGTCACAAACTTGATTTTGTTCCAGTCAACGAGTTGATCCTCAAAAAATGGGACCTCAGCATATATGTACTCGTAGTTTGGTAACGTATGAAAAACGTAACTTGGGCATAGAGTTTAATCGTGAAAAACGTAGCCCAGGCATATAGTTCGATCAGGAAAAATGTAGCCTGAGCATGGAGTGAGATCGTGAAGAAAAAATTAAGTCTGAGCATGGAGTTATATCTTGAAAAATTAAACCTGCTCATATTGTAGTGTCAAAAATGTATACCTGAACATGTGGTCAGATCGGGGGTAAAATGTAACCTGAGCCTGTAGTTTGATCGGAGAAATGTAATCTGAGCATGAAGTTAGGGTACGATTTAGTGTAGTGTCTCCATGCACCAGGTATCAAAACGAAAAAATTTTGTGCGGAGTAAATTGACTTATTGGCTCCCTCGATACATAGGTGTCCGCTCTTCTATGATCCTCTATGGTGAACTCTAATGCCATTCTGTTATTCAAGGTGGGATGCTCAGCGAACAAGTCAAGTTGTAAGATATAAATGAAACGCGCTTTTATTGTACAGGGGGAGTCAAAACACTAGACCCTTTTTAATTCACTGTATTTGCTCTCATCATTACCGGTTTTCATGTCTTTAATATTTTAAGATTTGCTTTCAAATTTTGATCCATAACAGTGTGAAAATAGGTTATCATGATATCAAAAACAGTTAATTAAAACTGGTTTATTTGTTGACTCGCATGTTATTTATACTTAACTTGAGCTAGTGTCATGTATTAGTTATTGTACCTCACGATAAGAAATTTTCAGTTTGAATACTCTTCATTTGTGGTACGATCATACCATACAACGCCTTGCTCTATCACTGCTCTTTTTCCGAAGGTTTGTTTAGATGGATTGCCTTATAGAAAAATGGCTCTTTTTGAAGAAGGTAACTTGTTTGAACTACTGGCGTACAGTTTCCTGGTATTTCCTAACCTCAAAACATAGGGAGTTTACCTTCCACATGAAAAACTCGCTTTTCGAAGGTATCATCCAACTTAATTACTACTCCTTCAGAAACACTAAATGTATGTTATACATTTTTTCCTGGATTTCAAGAACCGTATAATTTTCGCTTCCATTTCCTTGTTTGTCGCGAAAACTGCGGGGTCTTTACCGCTCGAGAGATGCTCTTTAGTTTTTCTCATGGTCAGTGTTGAGTTTATTTGATTGAAACCCCCTTATCATTGTTTTGATTTTCTATTAAATTAGTCGGTCACGGTATGTATATTGTGTCTCTAAAATCCTTGGAACATAAAATCCATTCATGTAAAGTCCTCAATTATGTCTCTGAACTTGACCTGAATTTTGCTTATATTAATGAAGGAAAAACACGATATGAAGTGTAAATAATGAGATCACAATTTTTCTGGAATTATATTTGTACTTGAAGGCCCTTTCAGCTTGAGTAGTGATTGCAGTAATTAGTTGGAATAATGCGCTTTTCTTCCTTGTTATTATTGAACTGCTCAGCTGTTTTTCCACTCATTTGCTTCAAATTAACTTGAGATTCCTCTTTCGCCGTCACTTCGGAGACGATCACTTCGCTCTCATTATTGGGGAAGTAGTTGCGAGAATTCGACTGCCCATTTCGATACAGTTTATAGCCTGACACCATTAGATGCCTCCAAAAAAATTTTCGTTGGCGTCGTCTATCTTTGGAAATCTTAGCTAGCGCAAGCGACGCCTTCCTCGAATTTCAAGGAAGAAAGCCGAGACATTCTTTGGGTTTTTGTAGGCCGTCTTCACTTAGCGAGCCGGAGTGGATGCTGCTCTCCGATCTTCCCCCAGGGACAAGATTGGAGCTCGATGCTGATCTCGAGTTGATTGCTCATTTCCTCTAAGTTGTCTGTCATTTTTCATTTTGTTAACTCATTCAAGTTTGTCGTGTTGTATCAGAAAACTGATTCTTATCTCTTCAGAAACAGTTTTGTTCAGATGCCTGTAGTCAAATAATAAAATAGATGGTTGTGTTTACAGGACTTAAATGGAAGCGGATAGGTGGGGATTGGAAACGCGTTTTTTTGTTTGGTCCAAGCAATTCTTTTCGTTTAATTTGTTATTTTTCCTTATTCAATTGCTCCGATTTGACGTGAAATGTATATATTCATTCTGAAAAGTCGTTTTACATTAACATTAAAAACATTATATCTTCAGATTTACTCCTTTCAGACTAAAGCAAATGATTAGGTTTTGTTGCTAAATATGCAAAGTCTGACACGCATATTAACTAAAAAAGACAGTAAGAAGTCTCTAATAGTAGTGCCTATACGTAATTTTTAGGTTCTATATACATTTGCTGGCACATAAAAGTACTTCAGGAATTTTCTTGGTAGTGGGCTCAACGTAGCGCAAAACTTCAAAGAGCATAACTTCAACTACTTCATGTACGACATCAGTCTGTTTTATCACTAAAATAAGACATAAGTTTCCGTTGGTGGCAACCAACATTCGTTGCAAGCACCAGCAACTGCTTGGTTTGTTCTTGATTTGATGCAAGTTGCTCCTCGATTACACTATTGCCTTCTACTGAAAGGTTTTCTTGGTAAAGCTGCTTGTATGCCTGAGCGACACTAGCTCGAAGCCCTTCGTGCTCTACCGTAAGTTTATGGTGCGAGTTACGGTCTAGTGTGGACCGGCGCGACGCACCTACCGCATGTCGATGCAGAGTTACGCAGCCCCTACCGCTTACGCGCTCCCTAGAGGACAGGGGCTCCCTCCAAAGTTTCTCTTAACTTAATTCTCTGCTGATACTTCCTCTCTTTATGGGTCGTCCTGCAGCCTGACTCCCTTCATTGACGACTCAGCTCTGCGAGCTTACCTCGTCCTGGTTTGCGTTACTCTGGGGGTGAATGGATGCGCTGCTATTCCTTGAGCGTCATCTTCGAGAGGCTGGTTCTACATATTATCGTTTAGTATTGTGCGAGATTGAAGATGTTCTATTTTGAGTATTCACTTTCGCCTAGTGCTCTGCCGTAGTCAAGCGCTTTCTGATCAGAATTAAGTTTGTGAAATTTCGTTAACATCGTTGATGTTATTAATTTTTTTGGCTATTGTATCGTTAATATTTAAATTAAGACACTCCTGAACAAAGATGAAGATCACGTGCGCGATGGTGCGCTTATCTAATGAAAAATATAATTAGCGAGAACACGTATTGTATTTTCGTGAAACGAACGGCAGTTATTTAGATTTTTTGTAGAAAGGACGTTTCGTTGTTAGACTGGGATGATTTACCGCAACAGGAGGTTTTATGAATACGAACGAACGTTAATAGTTCAAGGAAACATTTTCTTCTTGGTTTCAATCTGTCTAGCAAAGGTGAGGCGTTGTAAATAACTTTTCTCCATTCTCTTATCAGTCGGGAATGAACCTGTTTGATGTCGCTCTCGGAGTCGTGATTTGTCGTCGACTTGTGCATACGAAGTGAAAGGAGGACCATTAACGGGGCCTAGTTATTGCTGTGGCTGCACCTCTTGTAGACGTCGTTGCAGCGTTGTGATGGCCTCATAATGCAAGTAGCAGTCCGTTTGTGGCACATAAAGAAGCTCTGTGAACTGATTGCGGTCTCGCCTCCCGCTCTCCTCTTGCATCTCTTACTTGAAATGTTGGGCTTCACATAGGATGTGTACTTTAAATCATCCTCATATGGGGGATTTCTTAACATTTTCCCGCACATCCAAAGGTTAATTACGGTAACGAATTGACGAACTAAATTTGTTGCCACTAAGGTTTTGTTTAAAGTATTATCACTTTGGTCTTGTTTGGGTTTTACATGTGTATATTCCTCTAAATTCAAAGCTCGTTTTCATATGGTTAGGATATTTATACTTGGATTTCAAATAATTTACTCCTACTCTCAAGGATCCTTAACTTATACTTCGGCTTTAACTTGATATTATGAAAAGCTCTGTATTTAATCATGCGTTTCCGGCAGTACGTATATTGGTGCTTGGTCGATAAGTCTTGATGATTTTTTCGTGACGTTCTTTTGTCATATTTTGGGGGATTAATTGCCCTGAGTTAGTTGACTCCTGTTCAATTGGAGTAATCTAATTTTAGGTACACTTTTTTCCACAAGGTTCGGTAGGAGCCGCCCATCTTCGTGTCAAGACCATCATGCCTGTAGTTCCATTTCACTTTTTTTGAATTACGTCACGTTTTTTCGGTGTGGCGTTTGTTCATCTAGCATGCGTGCTTAGCTCAATTTTAGATCTGAGAGCAAAATCGCATTTATGGAAAAATATTTAGCAGAGATGTGGAGCCAGAGACAATTTTCTTGCTCCTAGTATGACTCCGGAGTCAAGATTCTGTTGGACCTACGTCCCCTCCCCTCCTCCAGGGGATATGAGACATAGGATACGCCATAAGCAACAGGGTTAGCTATTGCTTATGGCTATTGTTACGTTTTGCTATGGGGAATGGCGTCCCCAGGGGCACACTGTTAGGTTGGGTCCTTCGGAACTTCTATTGTTTTTCTTTCCATTTTTATACTTTCTTCGATGATTGTTCTGGATATTTTTTGGCTTTATTAACTTGGTGTTTCTATGCCCAGCGAATCCTGTGTGGGAACACACCTGTGAGTAGAGTGCACTTTTTCGAAAGTCCATACAAAATGTTTTCTTGTTTTGGCTCTTTTGAGACCGCAGTCTGTGTGGCTAGGGAGCTTTAAAGTAACTAATAAATTGGACCTAAGCTCTGTTTCTGTCTTTTTTGTGTTGACGTTAATTACATTAATTTCAAATTATTGATTGTCCAAAACATATAATGTGACCGACGTAAGGGTGTAATAAGGCGTTTTCGTTTGTAATGGTCACCAGATTGCTTGTTGTTGTTTAAGATTATTTAAAATCATACGCTCCCAAACTTAGATTTTAATTAATAGTCCCATTTAAATCTAGTGGCAGGCAAGGAGTCACAATTTATGAGCTAGTGACTCTGTCACCAAGCAAGTGAAATATACAGACTACAGCGGCTCCTACTTCTCCATCGGTGTTGTTTAGGAGGCAAGCTTCACTCGATCTTCGGCACAAGACCAGTAGGCTTGTTCTTGTAACGTTCATCTCAGAGAAATAAGTTTTTTTGCGTCATTCGTTTAGATAGTTCAAAGTTTCATCAGGATAGTTATTTTGTGATAGCAGACTTTTGCTACTGTGTTTTAGACAAGCTCAAGTATACAGGTTCACCTGTATGTATTTGCATCATCTTTATTGATGATTTCACAAGGTAAACATCCTATGTTATGTAATGAAATTCATATACCGATATATATATTTCAAACAACATAAGGTGAGATAATCACTTCTGTGTTTAGTTTTTTACTGCTATTATTTTTTGGCGCTTAAGGAGCAGCTTTCTCGGAGCTGCAGTTTCGGTATCCTGCACAGTTGAATTAAAGTTCTGGATAATCTCGAACCAATGAAGTACAGTTGCCGGCGCGAAACGTGGTATTCATACCTGCGATGATTAAGCATTCAATTGGTTTTCTTAAGGTCCTTTTCAGTGTGCTTACTGCGATTAGAACGTTTGTTTTAATGGGGAAAAATGCTCAGTGAAGAATAATTATACAGCTGGGCTCCTTTTACAGGCAGCATCATAGTGGCTTCCTAAGTACGTGGTTGGTTAGTGCCTATTGTCTTTGTGTTCTGTGATTTATAAGCCATCATGAATGTACACAGTGCGGCAATTTGATCCAACTCTCTCTTGGTTTTAAAGAAAGCGGACTGAAATAAGATAGAAGCAAAAGTATTTTTAACCTGATGTAAAATAGAACATTAATGCATTGTGTATGTTTAGAAAATTAAAAGACCTATTTTCGTTATTTATTTCATTTCGAGTTTATTAAACCAACAAGTGTGTAAGACTATCTAAGATTCTGTGCGTACAACATAAGTGGCGTCTTTTCTCCAGAGTAATACCGTTCCGCGTTTTGTATGAGTTTCGTGCACCGCGGAGACATCCATAGGTGGCATTCCTGATAACTTTGCATTGAAGAGGATGATAATGTCTGCACCTGTCAACATCCCTCGGGCTAGTTGCATCCTGAGCTACCATGTTATCAGCAAGCTTGGCTCATAGGTTTTACTTTAGTTTCTCTGAATTTTCTCTATCTCTGACTCGAGCAACTGACATATCGGACGTTTGACCTACTGCACGAATATCTGCTGTTTTTTATTGTATTCTTTAAGTTTTCATCATTTTGGTTATCTCGTCTGTTGAAATACAGATTGAGTGTTGTCGATGATAGAATCACAAGTTAATATTGACTTAGGGGAGACCCTCGCGGTGTGTGTAATTTCTGGAAGATAAATAATCACTTTGTTGAAGCTGTGGGCGTTGCACATACTGATGAGCTGTGGTGAGTGTATTGAATAATTGTATTTTGATCTGTCTGTTTTTAGACGCATAAGAAAATACTATCCTTGCGCCAAATTGATTCTTCTTCTATGCCTCTTTTTGTAGATCACTTTATTCCTAATTATTCTCAATGGAACTAATAAAAATTGTAGACATTCTAGCTAAAGTTTCTTGCAAATTTTTTATCTAAATAGTGTACGCATTTCGTTCATTTGTCGTGTGTGTCCAACTTTTAAAACACTACAGTGAATACACCTGCAAAATGTGTTCGGCTGACTGCAAATCTGTTCGAGTAAGACCTGCAGTTCTGTAGTACCTAGAATGTCTCTCTTACCTTGAGTAGATATGGGAGGGTGAGTGTATTTCACTCATGAGACAAAATTGCCCCTATTTAACATAACACACAGTTGAAGCAGCAACGCTGTCAAGCTATACCTTCGCACGAGCTCGTCTTATCATCGCCTGCATCTCGCGCTCGTCCTCTTGCAGCGTCACGACGTCTTTGTTCACAACGCCTCGTTGTGGAGTGCCTCCGAGGCGACAGAGTGTTTCTGCTCGCTGTGATTGTCGCCAGGGTAATTGCAGTGAAAACATTTAACGACGTTCGGTATTAACATGAGCGTCTAATGAAGTGCCTGTGCACTATGGTGGGTTGAAGATTGCCGTGTATAGGCGATGCGCTTGAAATTCTTCTTGTAACACGTAGTGATTGGTTTGTCGCTTAAGATTTGTTGTTTAACTTTTTGAAATTGGGGGTTTTATGTACTTGCCGAATTTGTTCAAAACTTGAGTATGTTGCTCTGCCCTCAATGGTAGAGGATCTACAAGCTTCTACGATGAAAATTAATGATTACCATGTGTTGTTGATGAGGTGACAAAGCTCGTACAGTATTCTCCTACCTAGTGTTCCTAAAAAGTCCCGATGGTTTTTCAGCGAGCAGATGTGAAATAAGAATAAAATCAAGCAAAAGTTGAGCCGAGACTGAGGTGTCCCTGTAGTACTGGCAGCGCTAGCGTCTCACGCAGAGCTAAGGACGCACCTCAGAATTTCCGCCTCACGCCAGCTCCAGAGGTTGGGTGAGCGTCCATCACACCCACGTGCGTCACCATCAACGAGAATCATGTCCAGCTATTCTTTTTACTTGGGGCTAATATGCCTTTTTAAGAGAGAAATGATGCATTTTTGCTGGGGGGAGATTTATAGCTTGCAGCCCAGTGTCATACGTGTTGGCTGATATTGTGAAAGTTCATTTCACAAATTTTGTTTCGAAGACAACGGTCGTACGTGTCCTGCCTCAAGAGCAATAAGCAGTCTCTTATTAATTCATTAATGCATCGAGTTCTATTTTCGGGACACTTGAAATCAATGATACCGAATCCCGACGATAGCAATGCAATAAATGTTTAATTGATCGTATGATGTCTCTATACTTGTGTGTTGGAAAAACTTATAAATGATTTATCGAAATAAAATGAAACTAGTTTTTCTTATTAAAATATTTTATAACCCACGAATGCTTGCTGTTCCGTTCCGTTTACGAGAGGTGACATTTGTGTATCAGTAACGAGACAAATTTTTCCTAATTCATATTAGTTCTGATATTAATGACCTCTTCAAGCATATTTCTGATACTAATGACCAACTCTAGCACATGTCTAATACCAATGACATATTTTAGCGACTTATTTATGAAGAGTTACCAAAATTTATGGAGAAGCGAAATTCAGGCTCGAGTGAGTTAACTTGTTTTTGCCAGGTTTTCATTTTTATTTATAAGTGTAAAACTGAGCTTATATGAAGCACGACGATCATACCGGCAAACTTTATTAATAACTCATAAATAATTTATCGATTATTTGCAGCCACTTTTCTTGAAAACACACTAAGTAAATTATTTCTTCTATACGCCCACACTTGTTAATTTAATTTTTCATTCATCGTATTTTATGTTTTACTTTATTTCAATGATCAGTAAGTACTTAAATTGCGTCAAATATTCATCAACAGCTCTTTCTTGGAAGAGGGAAAATTCGCGAAAAATGCTCACCCCTAGATTAGTGTATGAGGATTTATGTTCAGTATTTGGGCTCGATTCATGCGCTTTTTCTCAACTGTCTGTTGCTGGTGTGTTGAATTATGCAGCATCCCCTGCCCAGGACCTCCACGTGAGGCTCCTTCGATGCGGCCGGTTGTCTCAAGGATAGCCTATCGATTGCTTTTCTGTTGCTGCGAAGTTTGGTCCGCCGTGCCTCTTCCTGACCTCTCTTCTCATTTCTGTGCTGTTGTAGCTCTCCATGGGGCTGTTTATGGTGTTCATGTCTTGTTCTGGTGTACCTCCTTGCTTTAACACTTTGTGCTTAGCCTGCGTTATCGTCTTATCCTTACGGCCCGGTCGATGCGTTGTTTCTGCCTCTTTCCGTACTAAAGTTCTCTCTTTTGGGGTGCGTTGAAAAAGAGCATTCGTCGGTACTTTCTGTGATATTATGATTTATTAGTAATGTGGATTCCTCATTTAATGCCAATAAAGTGTACTGCAGCAGTATGCGTTACTGCAGGGTACCTAGCAAGGGAATGCGACGTTTCAGACAGTGTGACAAAACGACCAATTCAGCCACATTGTTGCGTGGGTTATAGGTTAGGTTAGGTTGTTTTTCAGTTGGGGTTAATTCCGGATAAATTTCACGTGTGCAGAGTGAGCGAATTCGTATTTGCGAGAAGGCATTGAATTACGTTCTTCGTGCGTCATGCCACTGCCATCTCTTCATAAATATCTATATTTTTACCGTGGCGAGTAGAGGTGATTCGAGTAGGAATTTCCTTTCACGTATCTAATAGACCTGACATTTAGAGACAGGTTATTTCACGGCTAGGATCTATAATTAACGCAAAGTTAATTTGAATACCATTTTGCACTTGATGCGTATTGATTTCCATTTGATATAAATTTCCCCTGGGGGACAATGTTTGGTTACCTCAGCTCTAACTAAACCTTGGGGACTACTATCTTTCGTGCCCACTTTGTCTCTGTTCTTTTCATGCTTTCTTCCCTTATGTTTCTTTATCTTTTCTTCCTCTTCTCTCTTAACTTGTTTCAATGCGCGTGGGATCTTGTGTGGGAACGCACCCGTGCATAAATTTCACGTTTTCTAAAGACCATACTATAAATGTTCCCTTCTTTTCGTTCTCATGAGATCGTATTCCATGCCACTAGGGAGCTTTAAACTAACTAACAGTAATTTGATATAAATTAATTTGAATTCGATATGAATTGATTTGGAAGAAGTATAATTGTAACAAATATACCAATGGATTTGCGAAATTTTCTCATTAGTTCGGATGTTTGGATTTCTCTCTTACTTGTTCCTTCATCTTTCTGATTTGCGTGAGAGCCCACCAGTGTGCTATGCAACACTTCGCTCGCCACGGCAATCGTTTTTCTTCTCATGCTTCTTCTCTAGGCCTTCCCATGTTTCTTCTCTAGGCCTTCCCATGTTTCTTCTCTACGCCTTTTCATGTTTCTTCTCTAGGCCTCCCTACGTTTTTTTAAATTGAACATTCTCGCTTTATGCTCTATTGCGTTACAAAATCTGATCAGAAAATTGTCTCAGGTTCAGCCGTGTGCGACAACGTTGACCTTTTCCCCACGTGTATTCAGACGAGCCCAAGAGCGAGTGCATGCGGCAGCAGGTAGTGTGGCCAGTTCGTCTCTCTCACCCCTCGTCTGCCTCGTGCCGCCAATCGCGTGCATGCGTGACTCTCACGCATGAAATTCCAGGCATTTTATCTATTGCAACCACGTTACTACGCCACTACAGCTATGAAACTTGTCTTCGGGCCTGCCATGTTGGAAGGCTCGTTGCCAGTGTTTGAGTCCTAGCCACTGCGTTGCTCAGGTCTTTAGGTTTATGTACTTGTTGAAATTTGCTCTTTTGTCTGCACGAATGACCACGTTTCCAAGCCTATAAGAACGTTCTCCATTGGGTCACGCAATTACTAAAGTTTCATACGCTCTTGCATTATTATACATCACGATACATTATGTTGTATAGTACGTTAAGTACGATCTTGCAGTTAATTTGAACCAAAGGCCTCGTATATCAATAAAAACAAATAATTGATTAGCATATATGTGATTTATTGAAACAAATATTTGATTTTCGTTTTTTAACAAAGTTCGTAAAAACGTGTGGTTTCAGTGACCAGAAAATGACTCATTTTTCACACGACTGCTGCTGCTTGTACTGGTCCTGCAATGGTCCATTTTCTTCTTAGGTCGGAAATGACACACAATATCTCTGCTTTGGGTTAGGTAATTCTATCTTATGGTCATCGCCTGACGATTTCCTCAGTAACAGTTAAATTGCAAGTGGATCGATTCGTAGAGCAAACAAGATGATCCTCGGGAGTGGATTCTGTGAAATTGTTGTTAAAAAGTCTAGAAGGCAAAAAAATTAGGTTTTCATGTAGGCTTTCTTTTGATTTATTCAGTTTATGCATTCTGTGTGTGGCTTCTGTAACCTTTAGTCTTCGCATACTCAACTGACGGCTGAAATTGTCTTATCATTGAAGACGAAACGTCTGTGTTATAGATCATTAATTAAGTTGAGACGTGCGCTGGCGCCGCCTAGGTGTCAAAATCCGCCCTCAGATGTAGACTCGTGCACCCTCCTGCGGCAATGAGGAAAACTTCACTTGACAAACTCGAGGTGTGTGTTTACGTGGCATTAAATTTCATATTTGAAGCACAGGAGCACAGTCTTGTCCGTAGGACAAAAAATTGCCTAACAATTTATGTGCTTGAAACTAGATGCACAAGTTCCTCCGTACCGCAAAAGATGATGAAAATTATTTTCGTATTGTGAAAGCCTTCGAATTATTTTATCAATCAAATGATTTATTAATGTAGAGTTTTTCAATAAAATTACTGAAGTTACGTTACTTAACATCTTGGTGTGCTTGTTTCTTCGGTTATTGTGGGCATCGTTGAGCAACTACGGGGTTGCGTGCTTGGCATGCCGCTACAAGGCTCGGTTGGGGCGATGGTCAAGTCCGTCTGGCCTCCAAAACCCAGATAATTGCGGTCGCTTTCATTTGGCTGTCTTCCTATCTGTTGTTGCTTGCTCCTGACCCTGGCATTGATTTGACCCCCGCCACGCCCTCTAGTCCTGCTCCGAGCTTCTGTCTCGTCAGCATTCGACACTGACACGCCCGCCGTATTCAACGTCGTGTTCATAGCTGTTAGCCCATTTCTGCTCACCGTTGCGTTATCACAACACTAATACTGGGCGAGGTTCCCGTTGCGGCATTTTCACAGCTTTAGAAAATATGACATAACTCGCCGTGAAATTATGTTAATTTAAGCGTGGATGCGAACTCAGAGTATCATCGGCATTAACTTTCTCTATGAATTTCGGAACATTTAGAAAAACTATTTTAGCTTGGGATCCAATACATTAATTTCAACCCAGTTGTGAGCTGGTGGAAGTGTTCTAATAATGACACAAACTCAACAGTAAGAGTACAAATTGTTTGGTGTGTTAGTCAGAGTGTATGACTTTCATTGAAGTTTCTTCTCACTTTGATTGATGAGCATTAATAATCTTGGAAGAATTTATTTGAATTTGTTGCAAGAAATATTTATTTATTATAAATGTTCTTGCCAACAGCTCATACTTTCTAAGGAATTGTATAAATATTGGATGTGTTGAATACAAATTTTGTGAGTTCTGCCTTTGATGTAGGATGTTTCACGACCCTTTTCCACACTTGAGTATCATTACACTTGTTTTACGATTGGCTTTTAAAGGATATATTGTATATTGAGTTGCTACGTAATCGTTTATTGAACTTTGTTTATGACATAAAAAATATTATGGTCGGTTGTCCTAATTTTTGTGGGTTTAATGCCGTGAAAATTTTTAATTTGCCTGCTTAGTTCTGCTATTTGGTAGTGTGGAAATGGCAATAGTCGGTTATGAAACTTGAAGAACATTCGATAGTGATTAGGGGCGTGGTGTGAAGTACGGTTGTGATATCTCGGTATAATTTCACATTGTGTGATTTCTTCACTTTAGGAAAATAGGTTTTCCATGCATTTGATCGGATTTGAATCATTTTAGTTGCGTATGAATATAAGTGTAATTGGTACGTTTTCGACCCATGTTGAACATTTTAGATAGTTTTTATCTTGCTTAATAGTGTAGTCTCTGGTTATTTACTCTTCACTGTCACATGTTTCTTGTAAACCTCAACTTTTACAGTTTTTCCGTTACAAAAATTTCGCAAAATCTTTTCGAATGATATTTGTAAAGTCATTTCAATAGCCACATTACTGAACTTTGATGTTACAGGATTTCGTCCTTAACGACTCTCCTTTTCTGCTATGTTCCACCTAGTCGAACTGAAACTTGGTATCAATCATTGATGTACTGTAAATTGAATGCCTTCATTTCTATATAGGTTGCCCTAGAAGCCTTGTAGCTTATTCGGGCCCACATGTGGTATATCTCCTGATCCCGGTTCTTCGTCATTCCTCATTTGATTGTAAACCTGTAACTGATGTAACTTACTTGCCGTAAGTAAATGTTTCGGAATGTTTCAACTTCAAATGGTCTATTCACGAGTATCCGATGTTGCTTCCTACGCTTAAAATGTGAAATGTTTTTAGTAGGGCTGCAAGGCTTTATGTAGTGAAGGGCGCTAGTTATTCTCTCTCCCTTGTGGCCTCGACGCATCACCGGAGTGAAAGTCGTCTTTTTGTGTCGACTCACCACCCCGCTCCCTACTGAAACATGCATGCATTACGCCCTTTATAGAGCTGCGTGGTTTGCCAGCAACCCCAATTTTCTTTGACATTCACCAAAATCTTGATAAAAAACGTAAAACGAAGGGGAAACTATTCTAATTTGTGTCCTGCTGTTTTTATGTTTGATCATAAATATGGTTTAGATTATTGCGAGTTTTCCATTTATTTCCTCATGTGGAAAGCGAGGTAGAATACAGAGCAGGCACTTAAGAGAGGAGGCTGGCGTGAAGAATATTTGTACGAGCATTTTCACGTGTCCGATGTGCATGGACCTCAGCAGTGCGATGCCGGCACCTGCGGCACTCAACGCTGGCACCGACTCTTGAGAGTTGAAAATATTGGGACTTGTTTTATTCCTTGCTGCGCTTCCGTGTACAGTTATGTTGCGAAATTAGACTACTGGATGCGGGCAACGTCGACGTAGTGGATTAAAAGTAAGCAAATGATATCTGCGAATTTGAAACTTATCGTTTGCTGAAGTACTATTTCTCGCGTCATTTCAAGTTTTCGACTTGTTTCAAGTTGTTTCATCATTCAATACAATGAATTTACTTATTTTTTCACCTTGATACAATCTCATCGTTGCAGTTGTTTCATTTGTGGATCAAATTTTATCTAAATGCTAACACTACTGCATAAGTATTCTTTGTAGGTTAGTACTACTCAACGTTTGTGTATCAAGACTCATATTTACGACATATTTTTTAAGGGTAAAATTTCACTCGAAGTGGAGTATCCTGATGAATAATATATCATTCTTCTTTCTTTTCAGGTGAGTGAAGCCTGGAGCGTGTTGCGGAAGTTGTGAGGTACCATTGGGTGTAGCTGGTGTAGGAGCCGCTCTGTGCTCGCCGGAAGGTCTGGTCACCGTGTTCACATATCGAGTTCTATTCCGGGCCAAATGTTCTCGGTAGAGACGAGAATCTATTCACAGAGTAGCTCGTACGAGCTCAGCTAACACGTGCTCGCATCGCAACAGATGTGTGTGTAAACATGGATCAATTCGGGCGAGTTTTGGTGCAGTATGGGAGATTTTGGCCAATCTATGAATTGTTAATCTCCGTATGATATTGGAACTTTTCCATTTTTTGTGTTTGGGAAATCACGAGTTCGTGCTAACGCATGGAGTAGGATATGGGACCAGCTCGATTTACTGAAACTTTTGCGAAATATTGGTGACAATAGTATCAATAGTGGTATTTACTTGGGACCAGTGTGCAGTTGCAATACGCATGTCTGTCGTTTGGTACTGAAACCAATTGATTGCTCTATTAATCGTTAGTATCGTGTATTCTGCGAGAGATGTATATTTTTATAACGCAGTATATCGTGAGTGTTCGTGATTCTACGAGTGGGACTGCCACTTGTCGCTGGAGATCCCGAAACCCATGCGATCGCTACTCTGTTCCAAGTAGTGTTTCGAGGATGATAATTGGAAAAAAGGAAAAAGCAAAATTCATATGATGACAAAAATGTTGTCCTAACGAATGTTTTGCTGTCATTGGTCGTATCAGTTGATGTCATTTCAATTGCCGTTGGAAGTCAGCTAAGGAGGTTGCGACGGGAAGCTTCTGACCTCAGGCCAGTTGTGGCAGGCGCCATTCACAATGGGAGTGATGCATTCTTCACCCCCCGTCCTTGTTAGACGAGTGGCAGTTACTTCTGTCCACGGCGTGGGTAGGAGATCAAATAACTTCATGCGTGGTACGTTTTCATCTGTTGAAAATGCTTTCACATTACCTCACGGGGAGCATCTGTTCTTAATGCAACATGTTCAGAATTTTATCTTCATTTTATGTTCATGTCCGACTTTATTTTATTCTAATCTTTTCATGTTGCGAAATATCTTGTATGGTTCTACCTAAATATACATACTTTCATTATTTGAAACTTGTAACTACATTCATGCTGTCAATATCAAACTTGTTAATCATGGATACGAACACGAGAACCGAGTCCAAAATTACTGTAATAAAAATAGATTCACTTATTAAAGAAATAGGTGTTTTTCACTCCGACTGCCGATGTTTTTCGTCATCCCTGCGCTCACGCTGTGCTCCTGAATGGCTCGGAAGGTAATGCCAAGGTCTCATGTGATCGCTACGTAATCGGAACCTAATTATAATTTAAGGTCGGCTGCGGTGGCTTTTATTACCTGGCTTGTTCATATTTGTCTACTCAGAATTTAACAGGTGGAGCCTTCAGTCATGATCAGTTTTCCTGTCATACTTCACTGAATGGTCTAGGAAATCTTTTCTTATCAGGATAGTAGCTGGACGATTTGTGTGAGTGTTGTCTAAATAAAGCGCAAAATTTGACGAGCATCTTTTAGCACGTGCACATGTATATTATTTTCATTTCCGTATTTTAATTGCAACTTTTCTGCCTGAAGTTCAAGGAGTGCGAGTGCTTTTTAGACTCGACTATTCTGTACTTTTGAGGTCCTTGGCCAGACGAGCCGCTGCGTGATTGAGCTTTTTCATTTACAACGCCTCATAAAATCGCTTTTCGGTGTTTCGGGCTTGTCAGTTCAAATAACCTTGGAATTTCGAGGAACGGATGTGCGTTGGCCGAACTGCACCTAACGACGGGCTTACCTTTGACCCATAAGCCGCTCGCCCTCTGCGGTGCGACTTTAGGAATGAAAAATTTGGGGTGGTCGTTTTATTTTATTTACGACCGACGTTGATGGTCGCGAGGTGTTGGCAGGCGCTGCAACGGTAAACGTTGTGTTCAAGTTGAAGCCCAAGGTGTTCACTTCTGATCAGGGATGTGAAGCCGAGGAAAGAAATTTTGGACTCCGGCTCCAAAGCCCTCATTTTACTGGACGTTGACTCAGAGTTTTAACTCTGTACCGTTTTCTATTTCTGATCAAAAACTACATTAATTGGCTGTTGCCAAAAGCTCTTGTTTGCGGCTCCAACCGCATGGAATAAACTAGCTCGTGCTCCACGTACCTGATTTTAATTCGCATTATTAGTTAGTATGTTGTGCAGTCTCGTTTTGAAAAATAGCTGCAGTGTCCGTGTGAAGAATCTGTTTGCTTAACATTTATGTTCTTACTCTATGAGAATTATACTTGCCACACCTTCGATTGGTCGGTGTGTGAACACTTGATGTGTCATCCTGTGGAACTAAAACAATGCGAATGTGTCATGACTGTCAATAATAGCCTTTGACAATCGGGCAAATATTCACGTACAAATTCGGACTTACATTCAAAGCCTAACGTGTAATGTCATGTATCGAAGTTTTCCGCTCATCATTCAAGGCACGAACCGTGCGCATTTAAAATCAAGTGGCGTCGCAGCAACACCCGAATCTCGCTCCTGTGTGTTGTATCTGTTGGAGCTGTCATGTCAATGTAGCCTCCATTAACGAGCCCCTATGGCGCTCAGCCTTGGCTTGTTTACTTGCTCGCAATTTTACCACCGCGCAGTTGCTTGCTTTCAGCGTTTTATTGCTAGGGTTGAGTTCATAGCTTACTATACACCTACTCGGACCTGCTTCCGGCACATTCTAAGGTTAGTCGATGCTCTATCATGTGCCTTCTGAGGAGGTTTTCCTGTGTTCGTAATTACGCCTTCAAATACTTGGTCTGGACCGCGTAGCTGTACAGAGTTGTCGACATCCTGTGCCTGGCTGTCGGGCTGTTTCTTAGGCCGGCATCGGAATAGTTAATGATCTGCTTCGTTGCACGGACCACGAGGTCTTGTGTTCATGCAGTTGTGCGCTCTGCCTTGTACCGCTACTTAATTAACGTAGGTGGTCGTAGTTGTATTGTTGGTCCCGTCGCACTCCGTGGTTGGTTTCACAGAATCGCCTTGTTTTTGCCGCTTCGAGGTGGTCTTCGGGAGCCACTTTAGAAATACTGATGGAGTGGCTGCCATCAAAATTTGAAAGAGGAGTTGTTTATTTGGTTGTAGGTTCTATGTACACGAGTGCAAAATACAGTGCCTGAAATTTCTCGAAAGTAAAGATTTGAAATCAACTCCAGAAACCTAAAACATGTGCTTCATATGGATTCTGATTGAATACATTCTCATCAATGTAATAGATGTTTTTGATATACTGTTCAGATTTTCTATTTGAACTTTAGAACTAGAATGAACAGGCAGCCTACATCAATTGTCTAAACACCGCAATGCTCGCTTAATTTTTATTGAAAACTGGTCGTTGAAATTTGATTCTAAAGTTCGGTTTTCTCAGGTTTTCTCTCTTTATTTTCGGAATTAGCAAATTGACAAATTGAAATCTGCGCGGTCCTGTGGCTCCAATCTATGGTGATGTTGCTGCTGCGCTGGAAGCCAAGAATGATAATTATTTTTCAATGAGATGTGTGATGTAACCATCACTGGAAACTATTTGCGTAAAAACAATTTTTGTGATTGAATCTATATTTTACATGATTCATTAGGTAATTTATAACTGGATTATTCTTTAGGTTTAATTCTTAGAACCCTTTATTAGGTCTTAAACCTTAGGTCTTCACCCTTTCTTAGAATTTGAGAATGATACGATTTTCTTAAGTGTGTAGTTATACCGTGAACATCTAGTTTGAATGTACCGATTGAGAAGTTGGCGTCAATATAATAATACTGTTGACTTTAATCTTCATTCAAATTAGACTCGTATTCTGTTGATAAAAGAAAAATGAATGCTTTCGCACATCAGAGCACTCTATTTGGCACACTATTTCATTTCAACTTACCCGGATTTTGTGTACTCTAGTACTTTGATGAGAATTTTGTCTCGAAATTCTCATTTGATTTATTTTTTAGTTGTGTACTTTGTCTTAACAATTCTTCTTCCGAGAACCAGTCATTTTAAGCTCCTACCTGTACTGGTGTTTCAATATCGTACCATACTTCTTCGCTCTCAAAATTGAATTGTGTAAATACTATGAGATAAACGTTCAATGCGTGGGCGGCTGGCAGCGTTCGAACTAGACATGAACAATCCTCCGCTGTGATGCGACCCAGACTCTTTAACGCTCTGTCTGAAGATCTGAGAGAGTTCGATGATTCCCTGGACGTCTTCAAGGCGAAGCTGAATAACTTCCTACAAACTATCCCCGATAGGCCTCCCTTGCCTCACTATTTTCAAACGGCAGAGGGAAACGGCCTCGTTCAACAGCTCGCGGATCTGCGAAGGCGCACCATGCACACAAAGCGGCGGCACCCCAGTGTGGCCTAGGCGCGACGGCCGAAACATCTCAAAGTAAGGATGAACCTTCCCCTGGCCGTACTCGACAGGCATGCAGTGATAGACAGCACCGGGGGCTGAGGGCGTACTCGGATGCACGATGGGCTTGGTATTTTACAGGTCATCAATATCCCTCAACACACGACTTTGCAAGAGCTGGAGAGAAGAGAACCTCTTTTCCTTTCTCGTGATCGATGAAGCTTGTGGGAGACTGTTTGCATTTATGCTAATCGACACGCTTCCTGAAGATGAATGGTCCATTTTTGCTCCACTTCTGGAGAAATTTTGAGCTTATGACACTGATGTCATCTTACTGAGCCTGCATCATCTGTTCTCATCTCAAACCGCAGCCCTCGAGCTTTTAGTTCTTCTTGCGTTCGTCTCTTTCATTCTAGAATTTGCCCTTGAACGTGTGGAAGACACTATTTATTTTTGTTGTAGACTTTCAGTTCAGTTATTCTGTTCTGTTAGAGAATTTTTGGGGATTGGATTTATGGAATGTTGTAGTCACTATGAGAAAACAAATTATGTTTCGTATTTTATTTTCTTAACACATGTTTGCATCGTTGAACAAACGCTAAACGTTTACCGACCGATCCATTAGCTTTGACTTTCCGTTCGGCGTTGCTGTAGGACCGATATTTCCGACGTCTCTCCGAAGTATTAATATCAGTGCAAACTACGGTACCAACATTTCTCGTTTCTTGATCAGGTGCGGAAGCTCGATTACCGGTTATTGAGGCGTCAACGTTAATTGTGTCAGTATGCCTGATATTGTAAATCTGAGCGTGGGATCAGCCAAGCAACCATTTTTTTAAAAGAGATGTTTACGATTAATCAAAACCAAACAAATTTTTTCTTCATCATATATCGCTGTGCCCGTTACTTTTCTTTGCTTGGAATATTGTATTATTCTACACACACCAAGACAGGACTGACTGAATTTTCGCTCGTTTCTCAAGCCTTCAGGAACCAGCTCGAGGTCATCAGAGTGTAAAAATTCAATCAAATTTTATGTCTCAGGGTTTCGTTTACCACTTCAATTTATTTGATCTGATGATAATTATTTATTTCTCACATTGCGCACAACTGTCGCTCAGTTCAGAAATCCTTGAAATGCTATGTTTGGCCTTTACGACGTCGTAAATATATTTCTTCGTTAAAATCCCGTGACTACGATCTTCTTCTCGTGTATCGCTGATTAGACTATTTCCCTCTGTGAAATCGAGAACTAATCATTTTAACACTCGTCCATGTGTAATCTTTGCCTCAGTCGCTTTTAGGAATCCGTTGCGCCGCAATTGTGAACCTATTGTATGAAATTAAGAACCCGAGTTCTATTTGTGACCAGTTTCATTCGTTGCGACTTGATTTTAAGAAATGATGTTTAAAATGTCATAAGTTGAGACTCGTTCGTGCATGTTGTTCTCTTCACTGTGAACGCAGCTGAGACCGTAATAACGGTTCCACTGTGAGAACAACATCACGTCTTACCGCTCTGCCGCTCTGCATTGATCTGCTTGTCTACTGTTATGTGTACAGGAATTGTGATTCGTGTCTTCTAAGAAGACACGAATTCGTGCTCCGGATAGCTTCGATGCTAGAATACCATAAGAAGTGTGCTGAAGGAAGTTAGTTATACAGAGGGTTGTGAAGACTTCGTCTTTTTGAGACAAAGTTAGAATTACTTGGCTTCTATCGCTTGAGAAAAGTAGTCTTTGGTTTAGCTTCCCTAGCATACGCAGCACAATCGGCGTCCCTCAAAGGTCGGAGAACCTATTGCAGAATTAGCTATAACTGATGCAGTCAGATGTGTGGTTTCGTATGACTTATTTTCTTCCCTTCCATGTTTGTTTATCTGTCTTGTGTAAGTCATACAGATCAGGATAAGTTTATCGACGCCCGAATATGTTTTTTATTCTGATACATCTGCAATGCTCACTTTGTAGAGCACTACTCGTATTGCCGGGCATTCTGAATGTTTGCGGTTCTCTGTCGCTTGGTGCTTGAAATAAATACTCAAGCTGTCATGTATCTGGCGAATATTGCGAATTAGGTCAGTAAACTTTATACGTCCGAATTTTTACCTTCCATAGTATCCAAGCTCAGAGCTCTCGTCTCAAACCTGAAATCCGAGAATTAGGAAATTTTCATTTGCTGAAAACATGTGGCATAGCTAATTGACTGAGATGCAGCAATCGTTTTCTGTTTAATATAAGATGTATCTCTTTTGAAATATGCGAGTTAAGTAAGGAATTTGGGTACTTATCCACTGCCTTGAATTTTTTATACATATTTCATATTGTGTGAACTTGTGCGCAAAATTCTCATTTCTATCATTTTTGTGTGAAGCATACGAATCCATGAGCAATGGGTAACATTTGAGTGACGCTAATTGGTACTTACGCTTGATTTGCTGTTGCTGTGCTGGCCTACATATGTTTGTGGACCAGGTCTGCTACAACCCTGATAACATATCGATTTGTGCTGGATGTCCTAAGAGCAGTTGCTGCAGTGCTGCTGCTTGTGTACCGCGGTGTAGAAATTTCATCGGTTCGGGTGTGCGTTCAACATTAAATATGAGTGGACTTGACATGAATTGATATCGGTCTGACCCTACACGATAATAATCAATTCTTTTATTGATGGTCGACGCGCTTTAGTAATGCCAAACTCGGGATTTCTAGACTTGCATTTGAAAAGCTTGATCGCTGCCAAGGCTGTCTCTGTTCCGTTATTGTGGCTCGCTTCGTTACTCTATTAATTCCTTGATTCGCAACCGATCTATCTCTCCTTGAGACATCTATACAAAGAAGGTTATTTTCTCTGGTGTAACCTTTCTCATTAAAAACTGCGTTTCCATTTGGACCTTGGCTCAGTTCCTTTGTTCTGAACGTCGTGAGCGGAACAGAACATCGCGCTCGTGAGATCTTGTGAACAAAAAACACATGTGCCGGCACGTACAAAACGCGCTGTTGCCACTCGTTTCCTTCCCTTCTTTCTTTATGAGAATCGTTCGTCGATCGAAGTAATGTGTTATTGCTGTCAGACATAAAGTGCAATTTGCTGAAGTGAATTCTTAGTTCACCTGTGTATGAAGACTGTATTGAATCTGAAGTCATTATGTACGCACTTCCACTTCAAGTGTCCTTGTACTCTTACGTGTGTTAGCACTGGTCTAGCTTGGTTAGCCTCATGGTCTTTTTGTGTATTCGGTTACTCATCATCAAATTTTTGTTACCTGTATGTGTCATTTAGCGGACACTGGCGCACGAAATTCCCAACGACGAAAAATGTGTTGCTTGAAAGAGTACGTAGAGTTTTGCAGATCATTCAATCATGAGGAAAATATCCTAGTCGTGTCACCCATTTTCATAAAAGCTGGCGAACTAGTGCTCTTCAGGAGCTTCTGTCAACATGCAGTTGACTAGCTTGCTGCTTCGTATGAGAGATCTATTGTGAGTTGAATGATTCAGTTCCGCGAACTGATCCTTTCTTTTTCCCTGCCACGTGGATGTTGAACGTGTCATAGCAGCGACTTGCAACGTAATTGTCTTTGGTATCGTAACTACTTCGTTGTTCTGGTTTTTCCTGGCGTTTTTAATTGTGAGCCTTCGTTGCTCAATTTTTACCCTTTTGGAAAAACTTTGTCGAGCTTTAAATCAAAGTTACTCTTACTATCGTTGCTTCTGATTACTTCCTTTTTTGTTCTGCTACTGAAACGTGTCGTCGCAGACATGCAAGGATAACCTCATTGTCGTACGACTTACGCGATTAAGGATGTGTGAAAATTTTCCAACTTGTAGAGAATATGTGTGCGGTGTGGTGCCTTGCCTAGTTTGTTGCTAGCGTCCGCCGGTGGGAGTGCGGTGCGGTGAGACCGCTTGTTTTCCCATCCTCTCCCTGCCACGAGTTAACCCCTGTCACCCTCAAAGTCTCCAAGTTTTTATTTTAAATGAACATCAATTTTGAAAAGGAGTCGTCAACATCTTATACAGTTGTGTGCATATCGAACGAAATCCTACGTTAGAACGAAACTAAAACAATTTTTGAAACGAAATTGTATTGTTTGTAGTGTCCAGTATTTTCGGATGTGGTCCTTACAGGGTTAGTCCTCGGTTGAAGCTCTGCAAAAAACGCAAATTTTTGCAAAGTAATGTTCGTGAATTACAGAATAGGTGTTTAACTATATGTGTGTTTTTGTTCACAAATTTTACGTAACCTTATGAATGAATTAGTGATGAAAGCCTTCAGGGAGCATAGGATAAGCGGTAGGGTTAGGTCAGTTAGGTTTGTCGATCGTATGCTATGAAGAGTAACGACCCCAGAGGGAGCTATAGACAGGCCTTTGAGACTTCTATCGTTTCCGCTCATTTTGCTTCTTTCAATACCTTCTTCGCTGTTTCTTCTTTATCTTTTCTTCCTCTCCCTTCTAAATCACTGTTTATATGCGCAAGGAATGCTGTGTGGGAACACACCTGTGCATAGATTCCACGTTTTCTACAGTTATCTTAAATGGTCCCTTCTGTTTGCTCTCTTTGTATCACATTTCATGTGGATAGGGAGATTTCAACAAGCGAATATAATAATAATAATAATTCATGAAACGCAAATTTTATTATATCACTAACGAGTGCCACGAGGTCGTAGAGGGCCACTCGATGTTGCGCAGCTGCGGACACGCTCTGCCCTCATGCGCCCGTCGAGCCCGGGTCCTGTTTGGGGTGGCCGTGTTGTTCCAGTCGCCATGGTGACGCTGCTACCCCGCCGGCCGGCTGCCAACAGCTGAGCGGGCCGTGCCTCTATCAGCTGATGCCAACAGCTCTTCGAATGGACTCTATTTTGGCATCAGTTCTTTTCTTTCTGTAATGGGGAATTTTTAATTTTAAGGGATATTTTTTGTGTCGCTATCGATGTTTTAAACCTGATCACAGAAAGTGAACGCCTCAATCTGCTGTTGATCATATTGGATCAGGTCCGTCACTCGAGCTTTATGGGTCATTGCGAGGCAAAATTGGATTATCTCGTTGCTTGCTCTTCAGGTCTTTCGCGCTTAATTTAATGGGCGAGAAAAGACTAAAGTTCACGCTACGAAATTGTACCGATGAACTTTAGCTTATCGTGAGTGAGCTAATTCATTTCTATTTGGGTTAATTTTGCTCCAAGATAGTTGCTAATTGCACGTAATCAGTCGCAAGTGCTGGCCTTGCTGGAGCGATTATGACCCTTGCTCCAGGTCGTGTTGTGCTCTCATTACACGTCGCTGTTTTTTCTTATAATTTCGTGTGCTGATAAATTTATGTGCGCGTGGATGAGACATTTCAGCTTAAAGTTTGTTTTATTCAGTTGTGCTTATGGAATGTTGTGGATTTTACCTTTTAAAGATATTAGCCTCGTAAAACTCTGAGAATTTTCTCGTTGTGAAGTGTTCGACGATGTTGCATCTGGTTCCTGCGGTCTGACATGTATAGTTCTACCTTTGTACATCGCTTTGGCTCAGTGAGTCGAATCTCTTGACCCATTTTAAGCGTGCTGAATACCATAGCTGAAGTGACTTGCCTGTGTGCAGAGGTGGTGCGTGCCGGGTATCTTAGAGCTATTCGTGCAGGTCCTCCTGCCCGTGACAATAGGCCTGCACAGACCCTGCTCCTCCACCATTAGCGGGGCCCTATTGATCCTACTGCTGACGTCACGCCAAGTTTAAAAATATGCTCTCATGGCTGAAATGAGAAGCGCTGTGTAAACTCTACCATTATACCAGTCCTGTCTTTTCTTCGTCTTTATTTATTTTGAAGTCACATTTATCTTTTAATGCTTCAAAAATGAGGATTTTACCAGTGTATCTCGTCAACCATGCTTGACATTGTAGAGATGTGTCGCTGTACAGTATATTTATAGCAAGGTCCCCCGACATTTTAGCTCATTGATTCCTTCATAGAATCTTTAACTCCTCATCCACTCCCAGGCTTGTAGTTGTACTCATTGTCCCACTTTGAACCCATGCAAGAACTTGTGTCCGAAATCCCGCATAGCTGCCTAGTTCTAGTCGCATCGAGCACTTGAGACCCTTGATTCAACGGTAGTCTAATATTGATTACCGTTCCGCTGTTACTGATAAATATGCACAAGATTGTAAATCGTATCATTGAGAACATCGGTGCACTCCGTTTTCTTGGCTTGGTCATATCGGTTCATTTTATGCTGGTCTATCCGTCGTGAGGCCAGGTCAGGTCATCGCCCACACACACTCACGTGCTCCTGGCTGGTGAGTCCGACCTTTCCATCACATGGTGTCCCTGCATTACAGCTGTAGGAGCTGTGATTAATGCATTTTCTTCGATTCTCTGCAATTTGTTCATGAGTCTAAATAACATTGACTGAACTCAACGAGCTAAAGCATGTGTTCAACACTTTTTTGCCTCCGGAGTGGGTCGTATGTGGTACACGCGATCATCTAACCCAACCTAATGTAACCAAAGCACTATCATGTGTAAGTATAAATTTTTGTCAAATTTGTGTTCATCAATCGAATAAGCTAGTTCTGATTAGAAAGAAAATTAATAATGTAACCAAATTCGTGGAACCAAAATCCTTCATTTTTAAATTCACAGTAGAGATGTTTGTCGGCATGTAATCTTACCTGTGTGGAGAATCGTAGTCAAAGTGTTAAATACTTATCATTCGAACTGTCGAAGCATTCGTTGCTCATTATTTTCTAATGTTTTTCCAGACCGATTTATGAGGAAAGGGTTTAGAGTTGCTTCTTGTAAAAAGTTCTATGACAAATTGTGTTCTCTGACATAAATTATATTCTTATACAAAGTGAGTTTCACATCTGCTTAGAATTTTCTTGTAGTTAGATTTTTGTAAGGCCTAATATTCCCCCAAAACTTGAACTTTCTGTACATGAAGCTAGATAATTAAAATTAAAGGTGTAATTTTTTTCTCATTTAGCGCCAATGCATTTCGTTTTAGATTTTTCTAAAAAAAATAGTTCCAGGTATTGCACAATGTAATTTGGGTTTCTGATATTTGCAAAGGGAGACCTGCGGCAATTCTTGTTTCACTTCGTTATCTGCATTATCCCCGATTGCTCGCAAACGTAAAACTTAGATACTTGACCTCAGACTACGTAATGCGAAGCAGCTCGCCACATGTTTTGAGAACGTGCCTCTCATCGTGGCCAGGTCAGGGTTCCTGAAATGAAGTGCTGGCTTTTATAGTATCTCATCTTGCCCGCACACTCAGATGGACTCCTTAGAGAACCCGTGCTGCCCGCTACTCTGCGTTTAATTAAGCAACGCAATTAACTTTCATGCTCTTAACTTTCAATTAAGTTATCACCAACGCTGTTAGCTTTATTGTTAGGCTTGATTATTTTCTCATTTTCTCTTGTATGGGTGACTAATGCACTGACCCCTTTCCACGAACGTCTTCGTGTTGAATTATTTTCTTTTCCTATTCCTAATCCACATTTTCATTTGTACGAGTTTCTTAGCTCTTCAAATTTCGTGTCAGAACCACGCTGTGCCAGCGCTCATGGAGTGCTACTTATGTCAAGTCAAAACTGAGCTTCACCTCAGTGAGCAGAAACGTCGGCCATACCATTACTAGTATCATGTAAGCCGCACTGCTACCTGCGTTCTTTGTCTGCTCCCAATCTTTTTTGAGCATGAAGCCTTTAATTATGCCTGATCATGACATTGATACTAAGCGATTGAGTTCTTCCGAAATGAAGAGCAGCTGATGTCAAGCGCTTTCTTTGACCTCAGGATTTTGTAACTTGAGTAGTTTGCCTGAGGCGGAAAATTGCAGCGAGCTTCCCCCCTAAACCTATGTAATTTAACTTCGGTGCTTCACAAGTCGATATCGATGCTATCTTGTTCGACCCCTGGAGGCCATACGTTTTTTAGGATATTGATTGGATTATCAAATCACCTTGAACTGAGATGGCCATTGATTGTAGATCATATTGATGTCCTAAATCAACTCTAGTTGTTATACTGTATAGAATGGATCAGATCTGGACTATTGGAGAATCAATACATGTTGTCCAAAGCTTCTCTCTTTTACCTGCTGTAGAAGTTTTGTGTCGACCCGAGTCACCTTTGCCTATCGGACTTCCATATGTAAATTCTGAGTATTGGCGTATCGGACTTCGATATTTAAATTCGGTGTGAAGTATTTGTGGAATTGAGATTTTATAGTTGCCAAGTATCTCAATTTTACTCGTGTAATGTATATTCTACGGACTGCAATAGAGGTAGAACTACAAATTTGTGACAATCTATTGTTTCGTTACTGTACGAGACATCGAAAGTTTCCGTTGTCCCTCGGATTTCAAGTATCAAATTCAACATTTCTTCCGAGCTGTAATTTGTCAGTCAAAGAAAAATGTCGCTCTACCCCTAGTCCACTGACAAACATGAGATTGACGTTGCCAATAGTGCTCTCTTGTCTGTAAAAAAGCCTGGCATGTTCTTCAGGCGACTTTATACTTTCAGGAATTGGACTCTTCCTTCCGAGGGTCGTAAAAACTTTTCACTTCCGTCATGGTTGCGATCATCTAAATTTCGCAAAATCCGGACCAGAAAAACTCTGTCTTTTGTTTGAAAGGTCAAATGTTGGTGGCATCAGCAGAGAGATCTTGGATGCCCACCCTTTGTCGCGCCTCCCAAGTCGTGAATCAAGAGTAGAAACATTGCGGATTTTACTGAAATTTCTTATTTTTATCTTACGGAGCGATGAGCCGCTCGCTCAATTGCTCCTAGTATGATACATGGCGTAGGCAACGGTACTTCGTTTAATTGGAATGTCAAACTTTACTCTCCAAGTCTACTATCTGTATATCTCCGGTGGTGACATGTGCATTTTATGGCTACTGTTTTTAGGACGCTGTTGTTTTTCTTTTGAAGATATTTGTCGTGTTCGTCTTCAGAGGTCAGATATTTTTTAGAATGAACGTGAGTTTGTGCATTCGTAGAACTCGACTTCCTGAGACCCGTTCATGGTCATGCTAAATCATCTCATGCGGACTCTTTTGTTGCCTCTAGGTCAGAGGTTTGTCTCATAAACATCCCAGACTTCCGTAGAGAATTTTTTCATTATTTTTCGATTTGGAGAACAATGTTCTCAAAAAGGCTCAATTGGCTATTAGTTACGTTATTTTACGATTAGTTTCTATCGATTTAGAATATACAATTCTGAAGTCGATGTTATATATGTTTATCGTTCTACGTAGGAACTAAAGCACGATGGTGGTAAATTTGATTCCATTTAAATAATAAAGTCGAAAAGCTTCTGTGAGTTCATATGTGACGGGTGTATGTATTGTGTGATGAAAATACTCAACGTTCGTTATAAACACTTGTGATTGAAGTAAGTTCACCTTGGGAGTGTGAAAACCCATTTAAGCAACAAAAAAACTCCAATTCACGGGGGAATATACCGATATCATAAATTTTGCCTATGAAAAGCAACGGTACACATGTTCTAAAAAACCTTCGTAGCATTAGGTTAATTAATTACGAGCAAAGTAGACAGCAGTGTGAAGGTTTGTGATTCAGTGGAAACCCGTTGCTCTATTTTTGCTCTTGTAATTAAAAATGTTAGAAAGCGTTTAGGTTTAATACGCGACAAGCTCAGTTTGGTGGAGTTGGAAACGATGGCTTTACGAGCAGCCCTGACCCCTGCTTCCCGACGTGCAATTGTCAGTTGTGCCAGGTGCGGGCCTCCCTGCTGTGCACCTCCCCTCACGCTTCGTTTCCTCGCCTCACCCTTAAGGGTCCCAATTCATTTCTTGCTATAGACTAAAGTTTTTCTTTTTGTCACTTCATGTTTGTTGACAGACTGATTCAAACCAGAATCGAATAAAACATTTTACTGGGCAAGCTGTAGTTAGTGTTTTAAGGTTAAAGAAGGACAAAGTAAACTTGTTGTAAGCTAATTTTTTCTCTAATCGAAATCATGACGTGTTAGCACGTCCGTATTACTAGATTCAAGTTCGGTTAATACGAGTTCACTCGTCCTTGCCGAGGGAGGAGTTAACAATCATACTTCTGTTGATCGTAGTTGCTGCTCTGGTGATACGCTCTCGAATTAACTGCACTGCTTTATTAAGTGTATTCACCGTTTTTTATGAGATTCTCCTTTAAATTGCGAATTGATATAGTATCTGTTCCATTGAACTTAGAAAGTGAAGATAAGCAAGCAGTTGCTTGCTTCTTATTCAAATGTACGCAGAATAGTACTAAATATCAGAATTGACATGCAATTACGATAACATATTCACCTTGCAACTGCAGTGGTACTCTAGTTCGCATTTTCCAGACGTTCGTTGCTGTTGGTCTTCCTTCTTTACAGGTTTTCTTCGCCTATCCTGGAATATATTCAAAAAAGCTCAAATATTGCGATTGTTCACAAAATGGTTGTTTAAGTAAGACGAATTATCCTAGCGGCAAGGTGTCTTTTTTATTGTAAAATAATATTTTATACGCCAATGCCAAATTCTTTCATAATTTTAAGTACCGTAGTGTTAATTCACATAAAAGCTGAGTTTTGCTCACTATAAGTGTTCTCAAAGTTAGACCTAGGTCTCGACTGCGGACTTCCGTCCCTGACTCGCTACATTCACAAGTTCCGCGTGACTTCATGTTCGTTTACTTTGTGTATGGATCTCTTCATCGCTCGCCACGGTTTTCTTTTTATTTTTCTGTTACTTTTCCTACTAGGCTGTTTTTTTGCAGCGCTCCTCCCTCGTACGAAGGCCACTCACTCGACGCCGTTGCGTAAAGTATGATCGGCCGTCACTGCTGCATCACTGGTCTACTGCTGCCAATCTACCCTTGGTGGCTGCGGCGACCCATTTCCACCATCTTTTGTCATGGCTCTTCCGGATTGTTGACAGCCTTGTTTTTTCGATTATTGCTGTCCAGCCTAGCGTACTGCTGCTACTGCTGCTTCCACCCGAGTCACGGACTGAGGGTTGCAGCAAGTCGTTCCGCCACATCCACGCCTCTGCTAACCTTCGATGGGAGTTCCTTCTCACTTCTCAGCTCGGGTGCATGCGTCTTTGTATGCTTTGTCCTGTTGTTCGCAATTATTTGAAGTTAGGAGCACCTACATCTAAGGCTAAAACCTTTTTTTTGTGTATTGACTTTAGAATTAGCAGCCATCGAAACGATTTTATTGAAATTTATTTCCCAAATCATCTTAATTTTACTGAGATTGCATTTTTTTCCTTTAATGGTAAATTTTTCATCATGCACTTTAAATCAATTGTATAATGCATCAATGTATTTCGATGTTGTGCGCTGGTTTAGCTGTGTTTTACGCCAGTGTTCACCATGCCCCAAAGTGGCCAGTTCCCCTCCTAGCCGTGGATTGGACTCGAAACCTTCTGATGATTGTGGCCTTCTTATTCAACCATTCTAGACCGCTTATGCCTTGAAGAAATACACTGACACTAGAAGCGATGTATTTGAAAAAAAAATTGTGCGTATGTTTTATAACTTTCGTAATGTTTATTCTTCTTTAAGAGAACTCGTTTTATTACATTATATTTTCTAATTATATCATATTCTATATGCAGACGATGGGATACATGTAGAAACATTGATTTTCTATGGTGCTCATTGGGAAGTAAAATTTCTACCATTGACCTAATGTACAATTTTTTCGTTGTTCAATACTCATCGTGGAGAGTTGACCGACTGGTTTGCTTCATATTGCAGGCCGAGTTGCACGGTCCTCTGAGGGGCGCAGGATAGGCAATAGGGTTAGGTTATTTAGATTTGTCTATCATGTATGTACTGTGGGGTCTGTCGAAGGGGGGCTCTGTTAGGTTACCGCAGCTGTAGGTAGCCCTTCGGAACTTCCACCTTTCGTGCCAACTTAGCTTCTTTCAGTTTTCATACCTTCTTAGCCCTGTCTTCGCCACCTCTGCTTCCTCTTCCTTCTTAATGTTGTTTCTATGCGCAAGTAATCCTGTTTAGGAACGCACCTGTGCATGGATACCACGTTCCCTCCTGTCCGTGCTAAACGGTCTGTTGTTGGATACCACGTTCCCTCCTGTCCGTGCTAAACGGTCTGTTGTTGGATACCACGTTCCCTCCTGTCCGTGCTAAACGGTCTGTTGTTGGATACCACGTTCCCTCCCGCCCGTGCTAAACGGTCTGTTGTTTTCGCTCTCGTGAAATCGCCTTCCGTGCGACTTCGGAGCTGAAACTAATTGGCAAATAAATAAGGAGTTGCACGTTGTGATGCAGTAGCTTTCAAACCTGCTGGAATTGTTGTTTCGCCTATTGCTATTCTCATAGAAAATTGGACGTACGGGAGCCCTGTTTACTGGAATTTAAGGAAGTATGTAAGAAGTTATTTCTTGTATTGAACCTGTAAGAATTTGGAGAGTTAAACGTGCGAGGGCCTGGCGTTTAAGATATATGGTCATTCCGTCTAAAAAAATTGTTGTTCATTTCAGTGTATCCTCACCAAGTTGTGAAGGTCATCCATGATTTGTTTGATAGTTGACGGGTATTCGCAAAGCCTTCAAAATTTTTTTAAATTAGTGACAATCAATTGTCCCATACAATGGTTTCTTTATTTCGACAAGAATCCCTGACAGAGGTAATATGATTAATACGTGGAAAGTACATTTCCATCTTATTTATACTATAATTTCGATAATCTCGTTGAAGTCTTACACAGCGTCTGAAATACAAAGTTAACTTTACACTCACACTCAGTCTAGGATCTTTGACGCAGAGCTCAGGCCTATGCGCACGAAATTGGACTCCTGTAAGACGATTTGAAAGTCTTTGCCAGCATGAAGAACGTTTTTTCCTTAGTCACTGGAGTGTGTTTCACTTGCTCGCATTGTACTCGTGTGTGACGGTTTGCTCACGGCCGCTGCGACCCTGATAACTAACGAACGATCGCAGTTCTTTGTTTGCCGGTTTGCGCTTGAGCTTGCGTCGACGCATGACGCGCCTCGCATTGTTGTTGTGGCGACGGCTGTCCCTGCAAGATCATCGCAACTCATCCGTCACTGGTGACACTTTGTGCAGAATCCCTGAGCGCGACATGTGACGCAACATATCGCGCGCACCATCACTCGCTTATTCCTGCGAACTTGTGTTTCTCGTGGTGTTAGTCATCTTGGTTAGGATGTATACGGCGTGATTGTTGACTCTACGTCGTTAAGAATGAATCATTTCGATTTGTGCAACAATGACAAGGTTACAGAGTTGTGCATGTGTTGATTTTCGAGCCTATTTTTTAGCGAGACTCCGTACATGAAGGCGTAGCAAATTTATCTAAGGGAAGTGAAGGAATTTTATGACATTGAAAGTAATTCAAGAATTAATTGTAGAGACCTTCATTTGTTACGGCTACTGAACACATCCTGTTTTAACCGTACGCGTAGAATTTTAATTCTCGAAGATGCACAATGAATATAAAGTGAAATGATTGATAGAAAAATAAATTTTATCATTTAACTCGGAGAAGTAAATCTGAATCATTGGTTCCTTATTTACTCGTGATGGTAATAAGTATTTTCTTGCACGCTAATCCTGCGACGAGGTTGATGATGGGAATTTTTTGCCTTACTTTCTATAATTTAAATTCTAACCCAAGAATTAATCTAAGCAATGGAGCCGAAAGCAACCAAATTCAACCCCGGGCAAGGAACATTTTTTAGAAGTAATGTTGTGTCTAGGTGTCTATTAAATTATCTGGGCGTTAGGATTCGTACCCTAAGCGCGTCAAATTAAAAAAAATGATTTTCTGCTTCTGTGGGAAATTAAATTCATTGCTAAAGAAGTTGACAAACTATGAGACAACGTTTGCAAGTAAATATATTTTCAACATGTTTAATTTAAAATTGGAGTGTGAAATATATATTTCAATGTTAAGCTTTTGTAATCTTATAACATCAAATAAACAAGTTCGATTAGTATATTTCTCTATCTTGTTAAGGAGCAAAGTTTCTCCTTTGAGCGTCCAAAATGTACTGCGTTCCTCGCGTGGCCTCCTTGCAATTTCTGCTGCGTCCTCCGATATTTTTGTCTCTTCCCTTATTGTTTCCTAGACATCTAATGGTACGAAACTTCGCTGGTGTGTCTGTTCCAGGAGTGACTCGAGCTCTGCCGGATGTTCTTGTTTTTCGTACGAATTCAGAACCTGTGCGCCCCTTGTGAGAGCCGTAACGAAAGCAAAAGTAATGCTTCAGCGATGGCAGCGTACGACACCTATTGTATGGTGCGAACGTATTCGAGGAATTGGAACAGAATGTCCAATATAGTTATTTTCACGGTGATGGTCTGACGGTTGACTTTTTTATCTAGGGTATATCTAAATTGCTGGATTAAAACGTATAGTGTGAGTAGAAAGTAGATCTTCCTGGTGTATGTTAACTGTTTTGAGATGCTCATGAAGCGTAATTTTCTCAGTATTTTTTTGACGGCTATTAATTTATCAAATGAAGAATAAAATGTGTTCGGAGCAGTAGTTCTATACAATCCGCAGTCGGTGTGAGCTTTAAAATAGTTTTTCTAATGCTGAGTTTCAGCATTATTAATATTAATCTTTCGGTTTTAATTAAGGTATCCTTATTTGGCCACGTGAAAACTAATGACCCTATTCTACTTGACAGTTGTCAGTGCAAAGGTATAGTAGCGCTGTTTCAGTTACATTCTACGGTAAACTTACAAGTAAACTTAGAAGGATTCAAAACTGATTGTGCTTTTAAATTTGAAATGCTTCTTGTCTTCGGAAGAAACATCCAAACCCGTTAGTTATTAACTATCTTTTCGAATATCTTATCCAATGATCCGACTTTTTTTTTCTTCCTTATTATATATTTCATTGAAGTGGTCGTGCATCAACTGAAAATTACAATTTCTGTAGGATTTTATATCGTGTTGGCATTACACGCCGATATGATAAAATATCTTCGAAAACGCTCAAGTTTTCATGAGTTACTTCTGAGTCTGAGAATTTATCAGTTCATCTGGTTAAAATGTCCTGTATTTTAATGGTAGAAAAGTAAGAGGGGAACAAATGTGATGGTGCATCTAGCAGCAGAGAAGCCGTCCAGTGAAGCCCCGAATGGTCCTTGCTGGAATTTAGGCTCTCCCTCCTGGTCTCGTATTGATGATAGCAGGAAGGGGGATATGCTTATGCTGCACAGGCTCGAATTTCTCGTGAGGCTTCCTCCCTCTTTCCTGATTTAGTGATCTTTTCTTAGACTCGAGATGATTTCCTATTCTCGACCGTGTCACTTTGAAATGAATACTTGTATATGTGTGTACGTGTAGAGGAAGCTTTTCAATCAGCAGATCACTCGCGCGTTCATTTATTCATTTTCTTTATCAATATCATGCTGACGGCTTTTGCAACATGTTATTGAATTAACTAGGCGACCTCTCTCTGTTTTGCCTCGGTAGGTTTTAGTTGAAAAAGAAGACGAGCGAGTCATCAAATGAATGAAGAGTGGTACGTGCACTCCTGAGCCGTTCAATTGTTTCACTGCTCTCGAGGTTTTATTTGTTTCTATGATTTTTTGTGCATCTTTAAAGACGGCTTTACATTGCATGCACTTTTTTGTGAAGTTTGTCATCTTGCATTGGTATTAAGAATGTACTCACTTAGGCTACCTCAGCTCTAGCTAGGTCTTTGGGACTTTTATCTTTCGTGCCCACTTTATTTCGTTTTCATGCCTTCTTCACTAATAAAAAAAATTTCTCCCGATTTCTTCGTAACTTGCTGTTTTAGTGCTGAAGGAATCATGTGTGGGAACACGGATGTGCATAGATTACATGTTTTCTAAAATCCACACTTAAAGGTCCCTTCTTTTTGCTCTCTTTTGATCCCATTCCATGCGAATAGGAAACTTTCAACTTACTAATAATCTGATCTTATAATATACTCAGTGGCTGTTAAAAACTAAAGTCGCGTGATATGAATATCTGTTACACGCTTACGAGTTGAAGATCATCATATGCCTAACATGTCTTCAAATTACGAATATTTTCAGCATTAGAGAGTGTAGATCCTTGTTGATGTGATCGCGTTGTTTGGTTTATCATTCGCCCTTTTTTACCTCCTGTGTGAGAGGAGGTGCGAGTGTGCCTCAGGCTTAGTGCGCTCTGGAAAGGTGTTGTCCGGCTTATTTTACTCCCTACTAGCGCAATGGATCATTCCTGACAAGGTTTCCTGAACGATAAAGTCCTTTCACATACCATAATATCCTTTTATATCCCATAGTTACTAATGAATTATTTTTAACTCTCAAATGAAGTTCACAGTATAATATAGGATTGAGAACCACATAGTGTGAAGAGAGTGCGATTGCTGAGCTCCTCTCGAAAGGAGCACATGAGTTTTATTTTGCGCTGCATTCCTGTGGAAGACTTGGCGCTGTACGCTCATGTGTCCTGAGCTATTCGTTAGTAGGAACTTCACCTCCACGTGCTTAAGTCAGGCTCAGTTTATTTTGCAGTTGGTCTTTTCTGGGAGCTGAACGATGCGGGATTTGAGTCGACTCGAATTCATCCACACAAGTGTACTTGTCTTTTTTCTTCTTTTTTTTCTGTGTTATCTGATCGTGGTACTAATGATGCTCCTGTAAGAATATCATAATATCGAAATAAAATACTAATTATACCGATAAAAATGCCTATTACTTCATCCTGCAATTTTTCTTTCCATTGAGATGCCGTGTGTTGCTGCCAGGGCTGCAGCTCAGAGGTCTAAGCCCGTTATGATTGTATTTTTATTCGAGTTGACAGAATTTGTATGTGAAAAGTTAATTTATTATACTGATGTGATAGTGCATGCAAAATTATTTAGGTTTTTATTGATGTCCAGTTGTAAATTTCCTTGCAGAATTTAACTTTGAAGAAATTCCAGTCTTCACTTTCACCGACGCTGTCAGTCCGATCTACAGTATTGCGAAAAATCGCACAAGGTTTATTGTTCCGTGCGTGACCTGGGCTGGGGTAGTTACCGAATGGTGGGAAAATATTTGCGGCATATGTGCATGGGTTCAGTTCGGCTTACGCCTCTATCCCCCCCTCACCCCCCTTACCCCTAGCTATTGGGGTATTGGGGAAGTGTCTGGAGTCTAAGATTACTTGTTCTGTGTCATTTCTTGGGGAACTAGGCTGGGGATGAAGGGCATGCTCTTTGTATCCGCCCTTGTCAGGATACATTTTGTGGGAATCGGTACCGGCCTTGGCTATGGACACTCATAACAAAGTCACCACGTCATTTTCTAGAGGCTGGTGGAAGTTCAGTGTTGCAGGTAAGTGGGCGTATCATACTAGTTTTTATTTCGCATTTCCTTCTCGTGATTGTGTGTTCAGTGCAATCCATTTTTTTGCACGAGCGTGTTCGGTACCTAGCCTATTCCATTCTTCAGTCTTCCGTCCAATTAATAGACTCCCACCTACTTGACCCTTTCTGTGACAGTTTGTTTATTGAACTTTTGTTGTATTCAGTACACTTTTTAAATTTCTTCCAGATGTATGAGCATACTTAGAAATGGTCGGTTGATACCAGGAGAGGTCAAGGAAGGACCAGTTAACTCATTTCTAGCTTTTTTATTCAAAATTGAAAGTTTGGCGAGTTTTCTCGCCTAAAGTTTAGAAATGGTAATGAAGTTGAAACGAGTTAACCCGTCCTTTCCGAAGAAGCGGTTAATCCGATGGATGTTTTCAAAATGCTACCTGTAAGCCTTAGGCGTAACAGTATACTGCAAAATTTCACTGCTGTCTTGTTCGTAGGTTAAAATCATACTTTTCCACTCATATGTAACTGTACAGCATTTTTTCACATATAACGCCAAAACTTTCTTTTTGTGGTCAAGTGAATGGATTTCCGAATAGGCCTATTCAATATTATGAGTAATAAATGTGACGTATACTAGTAATAAGTATAAATCAAGTTTTACCCATCTAAATGTGAAGTTTTGTTGAATTAATGGGTTTTGCTACCCTTTTGTTGTAAAACGAGTTAAGCAATAACGCTGAGTTGTAAGGAACTCAAATTATATCACTGAGGGGAATTTGCCTCCGGTTAGAAGCACTCTGAATTTTTCTTTTGACTTATGTTTTCATTTTTCATTGTGCGCAAGAATTCTCATAAATATCCGTATTTTTTTCTCTTTTTGCTGTGTAGGAGTTTGAACTAGAATATGCTAAGGCTAGATTTTCGAACTTCAGGTATGTTGTGTGCCTCCTCGTTTGATGGATATTTCGCTGAATTAAT